>JAQFYP010004124.1:0-10058 GCA_034694865.1 Bilobella braunerae
TTCTCCTATCCAGGGAGACGTTCTTAAACCATTGAGCTACTGGGCCATTCTGGCATTTCCTAACTAGGAATGGTGTAGTTGTAGGAGTGAAACACGAGCCACTTTTTACACCTTCTACACTTCACAAAGGTTAGTATGACAAGTAGGTGTATGTAACAAGATCTGGGCTGTAAATTTGTCCTAAAGCGCAGCCGCATTCGCCGTTATTGCAGTCAAGCCCATTTTCGCAGTTGGCCTTTGAGTCGCAGCTTCCATCAAGTGGACTGAGGCAGTAGCCAGTGTCGAATTGCTCATTTATTCTTTCTTTGCAAATGCACTGGTTAGATAAGCAAACCGCACCAGAAAAACACTCTTCATCACTTTGACAACCTGCCCCAGCAACAGAGACGCATGTGCCGTTTTGGTAAGCTTGCATTTCGCCACGGCTGCTACAGACGTTAGATTTGCATAATTGAGGACTTGCGCACTAAGAATCTTGCATACATGATTGAGCGGAAACGCCGGCCAACAATGCTGTAAGAGCGAAAATTGTACCAATGCTTACTGTCATATTTTTACAATTTTCTTCAAAGAGGCTAAATTTGAAGTATAGATTTCTTAAACGAAAGTGGTTGTCGTGAATGTAGAAGTAACTAAAGTGTGGTTGGATGAATTTGCGAAATTTTGGATTTGATACTTATAGTTGCAAATTTCCTAATAAGATGTCATAACCTAGAATTATATCGTGATGAAGCAATCGAAAGATTTATTTTTACGGTTATTATAAATCCTCAGGAAAATTATGTAATGTAAATTTATAAGGCAAAAATTATTATTTTCACCAATCATTGTCTGAAAAATTTCAAACTAGACATCACCGACTTTATTACATAACGTTGTCGTTGCCGTCATATATTCCTTTTTTAAACTAATTACAAAGCTTTGCAAATTTTTAGTTCCTTATTTTCCCCAAAAATTATATAGAAAAAAAAAGTTATAAATAGGCATAATCGACATCATCACGTAACTATGGCAGTGCCGTTACATATTCTTCTGTGTATATTCATATTGTGTAACTTGACTTGCCAAATTTAAATTAACACCAGTTTCTAGACACATTCCATTAATCTTAAATTGATATAGTAAAATAACTCCTTATCGTTCTTTTATTGTTTATTCAGGTTACGAAATTGGCTGATTACTTTAGTATCTGTTTACCTTATAACAGCTTCTCAGAATTCCACTAAAAATCATCGACCAATGCAAAGCGCAAAGCGCTTAAAGCGCTCGCCACACTGGACTACAACTACAAGCTACAGCTGCAAACTTCACAAATTTTTTGAAGTTTGTTAAGCCACACTGTAACTTCATGTTGTGTCTGCAGAAGCTGGCTACTGAAGCTACTGGCTGGCTTCATCCAACTTTCCCCTGTAGTTACGCTTGTCAGCACACACTACTGGCTACAGCTTCAAACATTTTGCAGCTCGTGCAGCCGCTGCAGAAAAGTTCTAGTTGCTTCAGAGCAACTTCACTGACTGCACGTTCGTGAAGCTGGCTCACATTGACCCATTTTAATTAAATTTCCTCCAGTTGCTTGCTTTATGTTTTGGGACGTCCGATTATGCAAATCTGAATGTCAATTGGTGGTTTACATTTGAATTAAAGTTATAGTTATTACTTCCAGTACTTTTGGTTGGTTCCACGTCATAAGAGTGAAACCATTGAAGACATATTTAAGACAATTGTTCAAATTTCTTAATCAAACCTAAAATGAACTTCTCAGCAATGAATGTGAGGCTAATGAGATAGAATTTTACATAAATAATGTTAATTGACCAAAGTTACTAAATATCTGAAGCAGCGGTTTTTTTTATTTTCAATCTTCTTCATTGCATTCACTCTAATTGTTTTTCGCTAGTACTGACTCTCTTTTATCGTACAGCGACTGAATCACTGGCTAGAATTTGAGCTGCAACTTTTAGTTGGGATGTGTCCCCTCTCAATAGCTATTAATCAATCAATTAATGTATATGGTGGACGTTTTATTACTAATTGCTTGGAACGTTCCACTTTCCATTAATTGACTAAACATTTACAAAATTTTATATAATTTCTAGAGCGGATGAGCGCCATTTACTAAATTTGAAAAGAAAAATTGTTGAAAGGCAGCTTAAAAAAACAGGCCACATTAGAACTGCTGCTGGCTACAGTAGCTCTTGTGGTTGCTGCTGGAAAAAGTTAGGCATGAAAAGTGAAGTTTAGTGTGGCTTGTAAGGTGGAGCAGCAACTGCAAGCTACAGCTTCAACCAATTTTTTTAGCGGTAGCTTGTAGTTGTAGCGTAGGGTGGTGCTCGTTATATACATACATCTTCCTCACGATTGAGAAAAAACGTCAAAAAATAGTACATCAATAGACAAACGATTCGATGCTGAACTAAAAATTTGTGCGTTTTGGTATTATATTATTTGAGACATTTTTTCTGTTGGTAGAAAAATCCGTTCCTACGTACACAACAATATCAATATCTTGAACAATATCTTTTCTCGAAATGGAAAAAAAAGAATCTCAATCTCAATTTTAAGTCTCCAATTTTGAATCCAATTAGTTAATTATAATAACATTTCAAAAAACTACAATCAATTAAATTTAGTACTTAATTTTTGATGCTTAAATATAAATGGTTTAAAGTGCTCTGACGTAAACTGTATGAAATCCAGGTAGCTTAAAAACAATTCCTATTTAGTTAAGCTACGACTAAGAGTTGACAATATTTGACTTGAAATTCGTGTTGCACATTTAATCAAGAGCTTAAAAGAGAAGCTACGACCGGCCAATATAGGACAAAATTCCTACTTACCAGCTTAGTTGTGATTGTCAGTTAAAACCATTCAATTTTTGTTCATTGAGTTTTACATTCACTCAAGGGTAGTTAAGTACGCTAAGTTTAGCTATGTTAACGCGTAAAAACTATTCTTTTTTGTTAATTGGGCTTGATAAATAACAAAAAAAAAACTTGTTCAACCTGTGTTTTACACTTAACTACCGAATTTTCAAATAATTTACTTTAATTTTCGATCTACTACTTCAGTTTTTTTTATTAAGCTGTTTAAAAGTTACCGTAACGTACCTCCAACGTACGTAAAGTTTCGTTCTTACCCTTAGTAAAACTAAATTTATTCAGCTTAATAAATCGCCTAAAGTGGTCAAAACAAGGATCAGAATACTGTTCAAATTTGGGAGTACCGTTTAGAGTTACCGCACAAACTTCTAAGCCTGAGTCTTCAAATTTTTCATTAAGCTGTGACTAATTTATTTCGAAGACACTTACGTGGATGAGGGGAATACTTCATTTTACGACGGGGCGGTTTAGCAAGTATAATTTAAAATACAAATGTATTTTTTTTCTTATTCTTTGATATCCGCCTATGGCCTGGTCAACTTGCTTCTGCTTGTGCTAGTGAGTGGGGGATGGTGGTCTCAGCCTACGCGTTGACTCGGAAGTTCCGAGGGTTGAGACTGAAAGCTTTCTGCTGAACAAAAAACGTGGGGTTGACCACCGAGGAGACTCTGCTTAGGCAGAGGCCGATCGCGGTTTTTTGCATACCGGCTCAAACCCAAACTCCACGACCGCAACTGTCGAGGCTTCCACTCACCACTGCCACACCACTCACTTTTTTTGTGCGGCCGCCGAGATTTGATCTCGGCTCCTACCCAAGTTAGGTAAAGAGTCTTTCTCCTCGGACTACGAGTCGTACAAATGCAATAAAAATTTTACTTCGACAGAAAAATACTGAAATTGAAAGCTCCTTACAGATATAGAAAAAATATTCAAATTTTTACCTTTTAAAAAATTAAAGAACTTGTTACATCGGAAGTGGATGACATAGAGGCAGTTGCTGTTGGCTATCAGCCGCAAAATCAGTCGGAGTAGGTAAAATGAATCAAGTAACTCTTACGACTTCATCCTGAATTCATTTTTTTTTGTTATGAAACGCTTTTTAGATCGAGTTATAAATTATGAGAAAAAGGCACGTGCGGTGGCACCATCCACTTGCAAACCATTGATTTCTGTAGCAAGTCTAGCTAAAATAAATAAATTAATATAATTGTAAAGAGTATTAACGAAGATATGTCTATGATAGCTTTTCAGGAAAATTAACACCATTTCAGGCGTTAGCGTACAAGACATGGTAAATGTAAAATTCCGCAAATGTGGCAGAAAAGCTCTCCCTTGCAATTCTTACGTATCGCTCGGCTCCATTGATAAGCAATCAAAAAAACAGAAAATTTGTTTTTTGAAAAATTAAATATGGGCGTAATCCGTTGATCCTATATTCGACCTAAGTGACCCGTAACCCTTTCTCCAATATGACGCCCAAATCGAAAGAAAATGGCTTCGGGTCTTGGCTAGTTCCCTAAATGAGCTTTATTTTGGAGCATGAATTGCTCAACTAACAGAAAAGAATTTGCTTTAGCATTGAAATTATTTTTTACAAGCATTCCAAATTCAGTTGAACAACTTGTAAATCAGACATTTAGGGTTATAGGGGTTAAAATCCGTTTTTGCTTCGAAAGAAAATCTTTTAAAAATTGGAAGTTTTGTACTTACAATGCAACTTTTTCGGCTGATACCCTTATTGGGGTAAGTGGCCCTCATGAGGGTTTAAAGTATCCACTTATGACATGGTTACCTATTGAATTCGCCTATTAGTCCTTTTTAGGACCCTTCAATGACCCACTGGATTGATGCAATTGAGCGTTCCACAAGGGCATATTATATAGTTAAAAAATTTCCTTCAATTTCCTCCCCAACTCAATCTGTCAACTCAACAAACTTTTTACTCCAGCTTGAGTTGTAGAGGAAATTTTAATTGGAATTTCTCATTTTACATTTCTTCAGCGAAGCCTGACCTCTACCCGTCGAAGGGTTAATGTAGGGTAAGTAACCATGTTAAAAGTTGTTAATTTAAGTTCCTGTTGAGCTCACTCAAGTTAACAAGTATTAGCCGAAAAAGTTACCATGTTATAAATTTCTCCAAAATAATGCTTATGGAACTCTTGAGTGATTTTTTTTGCTCTAAACAACTTGAACAGTGGAAAAACGTCTCAATATGTTAAAATGTAGAAAAAAAGACTGTTTGATGAACCTTTGTTAGAATCTAAGCTTAGTTTGTAATCAACAACATAAACTGCCAAAACATGCAATTTCGAAATCTCTTTTCAAATTTATTTTATAAAGATACTGATAGAGAACTTAACGTTATACTAAAAATAAGAGTAATTTTAATGTTGGAACCATCTACTTCCTAATGCAAGGAATACACTCAAACAATTTTGGAGGAAAACTTGAAAGCCAATAATTGGCCTTGCAAAATTTAGTAAACAAAAGGTGAAATTTACGCATTTCAACTCACAAGGCACCTTTTGCTGACTTTTTGCTTAACTCGAGCTGATGCTCGAGTTAAGACATGTGACCTATTTGAGGATTTAGAGTAACCACGTTCAAAATAGTGTCCACGTGAATGTGTCTGTTAGTCACATACCGTAAATGTTTCAGTATAAGCCCGGGCTTAAAATCAAATTTGGGATCCCGACCACCGGCTTATATTAGAGACCAGGCTTATATTGGAGACCCGGCTTATATTTTTTTTCGAACAATAATAACAGTAATTCTGGAGTGTTTGTTTTACTTAATCGTTCAAATCAGTGTCACTTGCCAGCCAATTGTCATAAATTTGAGTCACATATGCCTTGAATGGCGTATCATACATAACTAGTAATTCCACCCGTCCTAGGATACTCGGCTTACTTAAGACCCCCGGTATGTATTAGAGACCCGGCACATAATCAAGTTTGGAATCATGACTCCCTTCATGAATTAGGAGCCCGGTTTATATTAGAACATTTACGGTATTTGACCTTACGGTGACCCTTTTACCGTGAGGGGTCAGGCATGACTGCAGACCAGCGCAAGGAGAAATTCTAATCTCAATTTTTCTCTCAACTCAAGCTGCAGCAAAAAGGTGGTTGAGTTGGCTGTTTGAGTGAAAACGGAATTGAGAGAAGTTTTTAGCTTCAATTCCGCTATGGTGAAACGATCTCCTTAAATCACTCCCGGGCAGGGTCAAATAAGTAACTAACAGACGAACGGGTGTGCTGACCATGTTAGAAGTGGTTTATCTCAACTCGAGCATCAGTTTGAAAGGTCACCATGACAATACAAAAAATTTAAGAAAAAAGTTGACTACATTGAAACCTGAGACTGACCACGGACCGCGATGTGCCAATTATTTTAATTGTAATAGCAAAACCAACTGTTTAAAATTTTCTTAGGGTGACAGGGAAACGAATTTAGCAAGAAATAGCCTAGAAAATTTGGTAAACTCCAGATTGCAAGAGCTATCGCTGGTTTTTGCCAAAATCAAATCAAATTAATTTTTAGTATCAAAATTTTGCTGTGTTTTTCCTATTTCGTCATTTGCCGTTGTATGTGAATGGAACTTTTTTGTAATAAATAATAATAATTTATTTGATGATAAAACTAATAGTTGAATTTAATTTGCCAATATAATAATAAGAGTTACAGAGAATTCGAGCATGCAAAATTTCCTTTTTATCACGTTATGTTTAGTAAGATTGCGTGCATTTGCTGCTTATTGTGTTTCCGTTATTGCACCAGCACTGGCCGTAGCTGAAGTAGGTGTTCGGAACGTCGCAAACACAAGATTTTGTGTTCTTTTTTGGTGAAGTTCCTAAGGGGCAAGTGTAGATATTCTTTTCATAATCGTAAGAATAATTTTCATAACCAGCACAACCGCCATGGGTGGATGGGTAACTGGCTCCAGAACAAACGCATTTCTTCGTTTTCGTGTCTATTGCTTTAGAAGTGCCATAACACACACATGCGTTGCTGACCGAATTGTAGTAGGTTTCGGCAACTGGGCAGTCGCACGATTTAGCCGTTGCGTTATATGTCGTGACGTTTGCACACTTGTAAATGTTGGTGGTTGGATCTAATACAGCGTTGGCGAATGGACTGCAGGTATTGTACTTTGCATCGTAAGAGGTGGCACCAGTACATTCGCACTTCGTTCCTGTTTCATCGGGTACGGCTGACGTCATACACTCGCATCGATACGAAGTTTGATTGCAGTAGTTGGTAATGCAAGATGACCCACTGACCATGTTGGGGTAACTCGAGTGTACATTGTTTCTGGCGCATCTGCTTCCGAGTGCCCATTGGCACGCCCCTGTCGTTGAAGTAGTTGTGTACGGGTAGTATGATTGGTAGGTGTATGTAACAATTTCTGGGTTGTAAATTTTTCCTGAAGTGCAGCCACATTTGCCATTGACGCAATCGAGTCCATCGTCGCAGTTGGTCTTGGAGTCGCAGCCACCTTCTAGCGGACTGAGGCAGTAGCCCGTGTCCACTTGCTCTGTTATGCCTTCTTTGCAACTGCACAGGTTGGATACGCAAGTAGCTCCAGAAACGCAGTCAATGTCATTTTGACAGCCTGCCCCAGCAACAGAGACGCATGCGCCGCCCTGGTAAACTTGCATTTCGTCTGGGCAGCTACATGAGTAAGATTTGCATAATTGCGGGCTTGCGCACTGAGAATCTTGCGTGCATGATTGAGCGTAAGCGCTAACAAAGCATGCTGCAAGAGCGAAAATTTGACCAAAGCCAATTGACATGATTTTGGCGTTATTTCTTAAATGTAGTAATTTCAAAAAATAAATTTTTGAAGGGAATGTTGAAGTGAGTGTAAATGAAAAGATTAGTCGGTTGGTGAGATGTAGAATTTTGATTTTGATTTTTATAGCGGCGAATATAGCATAAATTAGTGTTACATCCTGGTGAATAATCAAGAATGTTTTAAAAATAGTATTGTTATAAAACAGCTATCAAATGTATCGAAATTTTGTAGGCTGTTTCTACAGTTTTTTTCAGTTATAATTATATAAGAAAAAATTACAATTAGGCAGCGTCAATTAGATCACGTAGCCTTACCGTCACAATTTTCAAATTAATATCATGGTTTTAAAAATTTTATTACATGTTACATTTCCCAATGTCATCACCTAGAATCGCTACATTTAAAAAACACAAATGTAATAAAATTTATTTTAAGGTGATAGAATCTAAAAACTGAAACAACTACTATGCAGTTTAAAGTCACAAGTATAATTTCTGATTAGTATAAGACATACATACATGTTGCATACATATCAATATATTTTTCAACAATGATTTTTTGAAATTTCAGCAATAACGCTCTCTATGACCTTAACCAATGTTACACGGTTTTTATTGTATTTTGTTGTTACCTGAGTTGACATTCATCACAAAAAATATTGTGAAAAGAAGTTTTCATAGTTGATTATTTACAAATATCCAGCATCCGTTTATATATTTATTCAAATCAAACTATGAGCTTTATATTTGGTCATTTGAGTTAGGTTGCCGTGTCAATTGAAACACAATTACTAGCATACATAATTTTTTTTACATGGATTGTAATTGGAAACCTTATGACGTGTTACAAAAAAACCGCTAAGAATCGATTACAGTAAAAAAGGGCATAAAATAGAGTGTAAAATTGCCAACGGCTAGAAGTCCGGGGGAAGGAAACTTGTCCTAGCTTGGGTAGGTGCCGAGATCTAATCTCGGTGGGAGCACAGTAAAAAAGTGGTGGTGTGGTAGTAGTGTGTGGAAGCGTGAAATGTTGCGGTCGTAGAGAGTGGTCTTTAGCCGGTATGCGAAAACAGGGTTGAGCCTCTGCCTAAGCAGAGTCTCCTCGGTGGTCAACATCGCGTTCACTGTTCAGCAGAAAGCCTTCAGCCTCACTCCTCACAACTTCCTAGTCTACTCATAGACTGAGAGCACCCTATCTTACTCACAAGTAATCTACAAGTCCAGTACCTTCAGATATCATTCTTCTATACACATTAGTTCCACTGAAATGGGTTCAAATTTTGGGTCCTTTCAAATAAAAAACAATGTAGATTTTCGTACCATAAAATAATACTAGTTACATCGATGGCATAAGGGCAAATGCTGTTGGTGATGAGTAGCGCAAACCTTAAGGATAGGAACGAGAGACGGCAATCAGAAAGTTCTCTTTCTAAATTTTGCAATAGTTTTGCTTGATAATGACACACTTTGTAAATTATTGAATGAAATAAAAAAAAAAGCTACGTGCCGTGTATCAATGCTTTTTTTAAATCATGGAAGTTCTATTACAAACCATTAACATATTATGAAATGGCATAGGTTAATATTGATTCGTATTCTACTTCCACTTAAAGGAGGCACTTTTATTAATTCAACAATATTTATTTGTAATTTTGACTTTATATATTATACTTATATCTATATAGTCTAGCTAACAAAATAAAAATTGAATTAGGCAGTTATGTCATTACATAAATGAAAACAAAGTAGAAGGCCAACTAACCTGAAGTAATTCTGGTTTCTATGTTGACATTTACGTAGTTCTTTGGTTAGTATTTTCATCAATATTATAATTTGCTTGTTAGAGCTTACCTTTATTTTATAACATCACTATGTTTTAC
Organism: Bilobella braunerae; assembly: GCA_034694865.1. Taxonomy (NCBI): domain Eukaryota; kingdom Metazoa; phylum Arthropoda; class Collembola; order Poduromorpha; family Neanuridae; genus Bilobella; species Bilobella braunerae. The sequence goes on from JAQFYP010004124.1 coordinate 9,557, forward strand.
AATTATTTCTTAGAAATTGTTAACAATAATTTTGGTTTGTCTATTTATCGATTCCTGAAGAACCACTGCATTTCCTTTTAGATCAATTGATTTATTTTATTCACGTCAATTTTGGCAATTATTTACATATTATTTAAAAGCTAACCAGATTGGACTAACGCCTAAATAAATAAACGATAAACTTAATTCTTTTTATCGAAATCTAAAGTTAATTAAACGTACTACTCCATTTGGTAGTTTAGGGATAACCCATTTGATCATTCCTATGATAACCCTTATGTTAACCCCTATGACAACTTAACACAATTTTTACTCTAAACTAACAGAGCTTAACCTTAACCTTGATTTTACTCAATATTATATTAACATTATTTTGTTTATCTTCCTTATTAAGTAGCGTATTAGCTGCTTTATGGGAACGTTTTGTCCGTCCGTCCGTCCGTCCGTCCGTCCGTCCGTCCGTCCGGTTGCGCAATAACTCTTGAACGGGTTAACTTTTTGG
>JAQFYP010004125.1:0-10057 GCA_034694865.1 Bilobella braunerae
TGTTACGGATAGTCTGTTGTGCCTGCTTGATGACAACATCTATGCTAATGAGCTCCTAATCCTCACCATATCCCTACACTCCCTTTCATGTTGATCATCCGCTCTGCGGGAATGTCAAACAACGCTCCTTTTCCTTTTTTACTAAAGCAACAACTACAGTATTATGATTTACAGGGGTATATTTTAGCTAATTCTAACAATAGGGTAAGTTGAAAGGCATTTGCATAGAGGAGGAAAATTACAGACAAAGGCAAACTTATAACGCTTAAAGGCAAAACAATTTTAATATGGACAAGGTTTCAATAACATTAACAACGTTTCTAAGACGTCTTTTTTTCTCAGTTAAACCTGATTATATCTCAAAGTCATAATGCACGTAAAGATTTTCACGTAAACACGTACGGTGTAGTTCTGCTGTTGTAAATTTGATGAGAAGCGCTACCGCTGTATTGTATTTACTATATCGCGGTTTATTATAATGAAAAGGGCTAAATTCTGTTGAGTGCTAAAGTAATACACCTGATACACGTTGTTGACACTAATCTAAAAAATCATAATTCAAGAATGCAATTCATTGTAAAACAAAAAATGTATTGGGTTTTACACGATTTTCTTACTTGAAAATAGTAAGGTTTAATTTAACCGGGTGGCATTTCACAATGTCCGAGAAAATAGTGTCTGAGAGACTGTAATATATAAGAGGTTATTTTTAAATTGTACGTAAATTCCCATAATCGTCACCTTGCTCACGTTGTTTTGATTATCCAGGGCGTACTTGCCTCGGAGGTTACAATAACTGAAGTCCACTGCATTTGCATAAATATAAAGATAGGTAAACAAGGTAATTGGTAATATAGACAATTAGTAAAGGAGAAAAAACTGTCATTTTACTAATTAATATTTTACTTTTGAGTTGTCATTGTGTGCGTAAGTAAGAATTGCAAAAAAAAGTGTCGTTCTTCTAACCCATCATGTTTAGGTATATAAAACTGAAATTCTCTGTTTTTAGATTTTTTGCATTGCAAAGCATTTAACACATACTAGACTCGTCAGACAAGCTTTCACTAGCACAGGAGAAACCAGCAATTCAATATTAAAGTTATCATTATGGGCTAACTATGGTAACTATCGTTATTAGCTAACTATGATTTTGTAAATGTTATTAGGTTTAGGTAATCGGTGACAAAAACTAAATATTTTAAATTGGTTTACTATTTTCTACCACACAATTTATCCCCATGTTAGCGATACTTTTGGCAAATAGTGGCCAGCGTGTTTTAGCACGGCAGGGAATCCGTAGGCTGGCCAACTCCAGTGCGTAGAAGGGCTTCTTCTTGGTTTGACATAGTTGATTACAGATTGTAGAATCCCAGGATGGTGCGGATTGTGGTGATTTATGGTGATATTCACTCCCGACAACTACAAGTTGTCGGGAGTGAATATTGGAAGTTGCAAAATTCTCAGAACGCAGATATTGTGAATTTCGAGGGATATATGGTGAATTTGGATGGAAATATTGTGAAGTTGTTGGCAAATATTGTGAATTCAGCTGTGTTGAAAAATTTGTGTTTTTGCAAAAGATGAACTTCGTGATAAATATGTTGAACTAATAAAAACCGTGAAATAGTAAAATAGTTGCATGGTAAAGCACCAAACCACTGCAGAAGATGAACTTAAAATGAGGCACTTTATTGTATTTTGCACAATTATCTGGAAAGTTGCGTACAATTTGCTTCCGGAATCAGTTCGGAAACAGAATTATTAATTATGTTTCGTAAAACATCACACTTTCCTTCAAATCGGCTCCTGTTGCATCCTCCCAGAAACCGGTTCCTTCACACTAATCACAAAATAGCAAAGTTGCATCTTGCATGTTAACAATATCTTTAAACAATACTGTAACAATTTTACGTGACTAAAATGCACTTTTTAATTTCACTTCGAATAGCCTTAAAGACAATTTTAAACTCAAAAATTTGCCAAATAGAAATTGAACGACTTCAAAAGGAGTAAAGGCTTTTTTTAACCAAATTTTCTTTGTTTCATTGATGTGTGCTTATTTCGGAAAGCTTTCAAAAAAGTTTTTTTTTTTTAAATATACCAAAACCGCGAATCATCCAAATACGAGAATAGTTTCATTAATAATGGCACTTTTTTTTAAAAAAATCTATTGGTTTTAGTTTCATCAACTATAAACTTAAATGTTAAAATATAATCACAAGGAAATTTGGGAGGTACATATATGTACTTATAGGTGCGTATACTTCTATCAGTGATGTGCTTATTGAAAATTAAAGCAAAATCGAAATTTTGATGTGTGTAGCAAACTTTCGATGCACGTATAAAAATAAATCTAAATTCAAATTGCAATGTAAAATCCTACATTAAAGCTACAAAAATACGGTGCGCGGATCGTAATGAAAAATAAATACCAGAAAGAATTTCTAATTCATTTTTCGGCAAACCTTATAGAAATGAAGCAGTAACTTCATGGTTCATTGAAGGGGGACCCTTCTTATGCATTTGAAAATAAAAATTTTGACAAACTTTTAAATAATCAGTTTATGAATTTTGCAATAAATTTTCGGCCAAAAATATTAGTTTTGAGCCAAGCTATTAGGGTGACATATACTAACACGTGCTACAGTTGGAATACTTCCTATATTAGTTTATTTGATCAAAATCAACATCTGCTTTTATATTTGACAATTGAATGCAGTACTTTTCCTTATCGCTGTGGGTGCGTATGCCCAACGTTATCACAACACTTTGTTAAAATTTCTAATTAGTTGCTTACAATTATCAATTACAAATAATTAACTTTTGGAAGTTGAGTTTTAAATGGGAGTTTTTACGTACGCTGAAGCTAACTATAACCTCTAATTGGCTAAAAAACAATTTACAATTGGTTAACTCTGATCAACAATTAACAATGATTAACTTTTGGAAGTTGAGTATTAGATGTAAACAGGGATTTTCACGTAGGGCAACTATGACTTCCAATAATTAACTTTTAAAAAATTTCTTCTCATATATTTGGTTTTTTTGGCGCAATTTGGTTAATTGTGTTAAGCAATTAACAAGCAATATAATTTAAAGATTTGTTTCGATTAAAGGGAATGTAAACTTTATTAAGTCTAGAAATGAAGTTTTCAGTTAAACTGTGAGTTATACATCCAAAAAGTACTTAAGGGGTGCCGGAAGTATACTACGGTCTTATGAAGTGTTTGTTAACCAGTATTAGATAAATTAAAATTCGTGTTTAGCGTCTCAATTCAAAAATAAGACTCTTTAGAATGATTTTTAAAATTTTTGAATTAAATTTAAATCTAAATCCTAAAAATTAACATGTTTTGTATTTTTCTTTTTAATGAAATAAGGATTCTTAAATTAATATCAGTTGAAACAATTCTGTAAGGCATTAAGCCAATCCTTTGCTTCTCAGCGCATGAGGATTTTGATTCTAATTCTGTCGTCCTGTTCCAGGTCGGGCTGTTTAGACATATGTAGCTTTTTAATAGCAAGAAAGCGCCAGTTTGATCCTGATTTATTTTACCTAGAAAGTTATAATCAAAAAACAATGCCCAACAGTAGCGCTTAAATTTAGTACGGGTGAGCTTTGGCATTACCACTTTTTACTGTTACATGACTGACGTGAGCAGAATGTAGAATTAGGTAATCTTCACAAACTCTGCGCCATGTTGACTTTATGTACAACATTTTTTTTGTTACGCAAAAGTTTTACTCTAATAAAAGTGTTAACCAACTTTTAAAAGGCCATCTAACTTTTGAACTTTTACCAATGGTAGGGTTAAAGCCCTTCAGCCTCTACCAATTAATTAGACACAAATCGGAATTAAAAGGCCACAACAATGACTTTATTAGCCCTTTACCAACACAGAACAATCAGTTAGTTTACTTTTAGGTTTATTTTTATCTAATTAATCAATCAATTAAACGAATTACAATTAAAAACACTGATTTTCCAAGATGGCAGCTCCTTCTTGGTCGAGAGACGTGGTTTGACTGACTTTTTGCTTAACCAAATAAAGTACAATTCAAAAATAGAAGCTAAAACATTTGCCTCCTTTTCTAAACAAAAACTCAAAATTCAGACAAACTTTACTTCAAAACTTTTCAAATTCTTAAACTTAATTTATCATATTTTAAACATTTTAAATAATCGCATGTGTTTTAATACCAACTGTTTAGAGCAGATTTTATACATGATACGGCATATTTTTGAATAGTATTGGACAACTTATAGACCCCCACCGGACTTTCAATCTCCGAGAATCCATTTAAAAATAATACTCTTTTTTCCAATACTATTTAAACAAAATATCTTTTAATAAAATTTTCAAAGGGTTCCATTTAGTTTTTAAATTTTGATTTAAATAATTAAGTTTAAGGTTCAATTTAGCTTTATTGTTTGGTTTAAAATAAAGTTAAGTTTCGATTAAGTGTTTATGATTATATTTGGGTTAGGCAAATTTTGGGTTAAATTTATTTTAGAGTTAATTTTAGGGTTCTATTGGTTAGCTTAGTTTCGGTTTAGGTTTGGTTAGGGTTAAATAGTTTAGCGTTACATTTGTATTTTATGTTAGGTTTAGGTTTAAATAGTTAGGATTTTTTTAAGTTATTATTAAAAATAATTTTAATTTATAGTTTTTTTTATTGGGGGAGGTAAGGTTCTGAGAGGGAATGTCTCGGGGAAGAAAAGTCTCGGGGAGGAAAAGTTTCGGTGAGTGAATTTCCGGGAAAGAACGCCCGCTAATCATTTTAGACATTTTATAACAGATTTTTAAACATTTTCTAATAGATTTTTAGACATTTTGAATTTGTTTTCGACATTTTAGAGAATAGTTTAGGCCATCTAAAACAGGATTTTAGACGTTCTCAGCACATTTTCAGGCATTTTGAAACAATTTAGAATAAGTTTGTAAACATTTGAAAACAAAGTTGTAGATATTTTCAAACAGACTTATGTACATTTTAGAACAAATTTATAGACATTTTAGAAAAGAATTTAGAACATGTTTTAGACTTTTTAGAACTTGTTCTGAACATGTGAGGTTCCTTCAAACAAGGTCGTAGTACGGCCCCAGATTTTTAGGAATAAGCACGCCTATTGAAAAATTGAACGTTTAATTCTGAGATTACGGTGTTTGTAGGTACAGTTTTTGCTTTGAAAGATGGGTTAATCTTTGTCTGTTTTAAAACTTGGCACCAATATAATTTGCTGCCATCTAATCCATTGATGATTAGAAGCGTTAAGTTTAATTAATCTCAACACATTGGTAAGCGGAAAGGAAATTTTCAGGCTTGAAGTGTAATTTTTTTTTAGAAAAGCTTAGATAAAAACTGAGAATCTAAACAATAGAATAATTAATTAACAGAGAATCCACAAATTAAACAAGTCCATTCTAAGAAATTTTTGAGAATTTGTTTTGGAACCGTTGTGGAAATTGGAAATTAAATTATCCGACCCATTACGATAAAGTGTATGCTTGTCTACCGTATGAAAACTCACTACATTTATGTTCAATTTTGCCAAACCCCGCAAACAATACAAAGCAACCCCATCGAGTTTGTCATAAACATTACTATTACATACTGAGACATGGCACAAAGCCACCCTCGCAAACTTTCTCGTACTGTTCACATAAGGGTCTACAGTCATAACAAGGAGGTGTTGGCAAAGCTTCTACTATTTATTTTTCACCTGCGTAGAGTTTTATCATTGATAACCTTATTGCTTCAATTTGCCACGGATTTTTTTTTGTAAAAACAACCGTCAGCCATATTCTGATAAAAATGCTCCTAATGGAAATTTGTTTAGAATCAAATGAATGAAGTTCTGAGAAATTGGATTTTATCGCTAAGGTTAGTAGCTTAAATTAATAAGAAATCGTAGCATGATTAATGCGAAACCATTTAATTTTTGGGACATAGTTTTCAGTATAAGGGTGAAAACAAAACCCACTTTTGCATTTCGAAGAATGCTCCAAATTTATGCTAATTTATGATTTCGTCTTTTAAAATATATTTACGAAACAGTTTCACAAGAAAATAAAATAATATGAAACTGATTGAACATTTAGAAATGCACACAAGCAGAGCTTATTGTCGCTTTTTTTAGGTAATTTCAATGGTGTTTGGTTAAGATCTGCGTAAAACAAATACTTTCAGAACTATTAATTTACAAATCCTATATTTCCTTAGCATACAATTCCATGTCCTATTAAAACAATTCGGTAGCTAGTGGCAAACAATCAATGAGAAAATGCGTCAGCTTTTAAGTTTTTATTGCTTGTCGGTTATTACTCGCTTAGTGGCCAGAGCATTTGTCTTTCTCAACTAGGCAGCCTGAGAATTTAAGTTAAAACTCCAATCAGCCGTAAAAAAGGGTTTGCTATTGGTTTGCCCTTTAAGAAATTGCCTAGCCTCCGACCTTGTTTATTCCCGTATCTCAGCGATGAGGATGCACAATCGGAGAGTATGGGAATGATGCGACAAGGTTTCCGAGTAGCCTTGCGAGAATTCAGAATACTACCATTATTTGCATAAATGAATGCTACTGCGTACTTCCTACCATATCCCTACCCACTCCTTCACCTGTTGACCAACCGCTAAGCGGAAATGTCTAACTAGGCTTCCTTACTTTACCTTACCTTAACTTGTAAAGGTAAAGCGTTTCAGAACTATTAATTTACAAATTTTCTGCTTCCCTAGCATAGAATTCCATGGCTTGAAAACTTCATTGAAACTAATTGGCAGCTAGTGAAAAACAAGTGGTGAGAACATACGTCAGTTTTATCGTTTTTATGACTCTTAATACAAATTAGAAAAGCTTCAATTAGTAAATTAAAGTACAGAAAGTGTGTGTAGGAGGAAATGTTCAATGAAGGAAGTTTCAGTGGATTGGGTAACGGCAAGCTAATGTAATTTTCAACCTTAGAAAGTGCAAACTAACTGATCATTTGACAACGCTAAATTCTGAATTCCTTAAATGTGTTCCAGTGTCAAACCAATTAACGTTAAATTGTGGGATTACAGTGTTTGCATGTACAATTTTAGCTTTAAAAGACTGGCAAATCCTTCTTTTTTTAAACTTGGTTAATTAAAAATCGATTATAGACCAACTATAGAGCTCCAATGTAATGCGTTAACAAACCAAAGCTTACAAATTAGTTCATTGATTACTTAATCACTAATAAACTAATTGAGTTAAAGTATTTTGTGTTTTCTTTCCCTTCAGGCACCAAGGAGGGTGTGCCAAGCTGGCCCTTCATCCCCTCATTTCGCCAACTTGGCCCCTCATCCCCTCACATGTGCCAAGCTGGCCCCTCATCCTCGCCAACTTGGCCCCTCATCCCCTCACTTTCGCCAAGCTGGCCCCTCATCCTCGCCAACTTGGACCCTCATCCCCTCACTTTCGCCAACTTGGCCCCTCATCCCCTCACAAGCGCCCAACTGGCCCCTCATCCCCTCAGTAGAATGCTAGCTACTTTGTTGGCATCACTTTTAGTGCAATTGCAAAACTCATGACAAAACTACAAAATTAAGTTTCGAAACGTGCTTTCTACACTACTTTCTGAAACTACTTTCACTAAATCAAACCACTCCCTTACCTCCCATTGACAAGTTATCTATGACAAGCAACTTCATCTAATTAACTTAAATTGTAATTAGAAGTTCACATCGACTTATTGAAATAAATGAAACATAACATGACATGGAATCCTAAGCTTGTCATCTGCCATACAGTCCACTACGGAGAGGTTAACGTTTAATTTCGTTTAATACAAAGAGGTCGTATTCAGCAAAATTCTACTTGAAGGAATTTCTTCGGAGGGCTTTGCTACAAGGATAACTCTACTGCACTTGCACAGTAACGCAGTGCTCAACAATTGAAATATGGTCAACTTTGGATCCTTCGAGATCACTCCCCGAAAGTTCCTCAAATCCCCACCATGTTCTTGCAAAATGTCCTGTGATGGATTTAAAAAAATTCAAACTTGCAAAAAAAGTTATTTGCCCATCTCGGTTAGTGACCTAATATCCGCTGATTGGCGCTTTTCCACTAAAACGAAAGACAAAAGACAGATTTTGGTTCCGTGATTCGTGGACGCATTTTTTTAACTTCTTAACGTTAGGTGCCAAAGCGTATGATTTGCTGAGCTATTCTAGAAAACAAGCAGTTAAACTTATTTAGAAAAGGCTGGGTCCAAAGAGAACGCCCAGCCGATATAGAATACTACGTGATATTATACTTTCGTTGTAAGGCAAAGTAAAAAAAAACACGTTAAACCGTATCTCAATAAATATCTAAAACCAGAATCGTGAAACGTTATTGTAACAAAACTTTATTGAACCTTAAATTAAGAACACTAGCACTAAATTTTGAAACAATGAGGAGATGTTGTCACTTCAAAGATTATTTCACGACTAAAACAGTCTAACAAACTACCCATATTCATACTATTAACCGTATTCTAATTTTATTTATTTTAACCGTGGCTCACTATACAAATTTGTATATCTAAATTTAACCGGAAAAACTTTCATAATTCTGCTATATAACCAACACTAACGCTTTTGGTGGGTTAACTCAATTTAAAGACAACAATTATACAATTATTCTTAAATTTAGGCGTGCATTGTCAATACAATTATGTTATTAACATGGCGTAGATTGTCATTGACAACTGTCAATGGGAGGTCAGAGAGAGACAATTTGGTTTAGATGTTGTAGTTTTGCCATTTTATTACAGCATTTTGCGTTTCGAGACTTAATTTTTTTTAGTTTCGCCATGAGTTTTGCAATTGCACCAAAAGTGATGCCAACAAGGCAGCTAGCATTCTACTGAGGGGCTGAGGGGCCAGCTGGGCGCATGTGATGGGATGAGGGGCCAAGTTGGCGAAAGTGAGGGGATGAGGGGCCAAGTTGGCGAAGATGAGGGGCCAGCTTGACACGAGTGAGGGGATGAGGGGACAAGTTAGCGAGGATGAGGGAACAGCTTGGCACATGTGAGGGGATGAGGGGCCAAGTTGGCGAAATGAGGGGATGAGGGGCCGGCTTGGAGAGGATGAGGGGCCAGCTTGGCACACCCCACCAAGGAAGCCTTTGGAGCCCTACTTAATTTAAGTAACTCATCAAATTAATTAATCAACTTAAACTGTTGAATTACTCAACCCAACTACGAAATGGCTTAAAAAAGAAATGGAAAGAATTTTTCATTTCATATGTTTGAAATCCATTGATAATTAGAAGCCTTAATGTTAATTAATTTGAACACATTGGTAAGGGAAAATGAAATTTTCAGGCTTGAAATGTCAATTTTTTTTAGAAAGGTTTCAAAATCAAAACAATAGAATAATTAACTAACAGAGAATCTACAAAATTTACAAGTCCATTCTAAGATATTTTGGTTTGAAACCTTTGGAAATCGGAAAATAAAACATCAGACCCATTACGATATATTTACCTTTCATAAGGGAATTAACTACTTTTATGTTCAATTTTGCCAAAAAGTGCATAAAATAAAAAGCATCAGCACCGCGTTTGTCATCTTATACATAGCGAAGAGAACCGGTTTGTCCACTACCAGCAAAAGGGTTCTTTTCAAAAAGGGTCGAATACCTGAGAAAGGGTTATTTAAAAAAAAGGGTCGACAACCTGAAAACGAGTTCTTTTAAAAAAAGGTCGACTACCTGAGAAAGGGTTCTTTTAAAAATAGGGTCCACTACCTGAGAAAGGGTTCTTTTAAAAAAAAGGTCCACTACCTGAAAAAGGGTTCTTTTAAAAAGAATTCTTAAAAAAAAAAGATTTTTCTTCCTGCGCATGCGCATGCGCATTTTTATCCAAATATCGGTGATTTTCTTGTTTTTACATGTTACTCATGTTTTTATAAAAAAAATAGAAAAGAAGAAAAGCTTAACAAAACAAAGATAATCAACTTTAAATCATTAGTTCTAACTTGAGTATAATTAAATAATTTTTAATTAAAATTAGGTTAGGTTGATTTAGTTAGGTTAGCGCCAGTGTGCATTT
>JAQFYP010004126.1:0-10057 GCA_034694865.1 Bilobella braunerae
AAAAGTTTCAAATCGCGTGGAGGCCTCAGCAATCACTTCAAGTAAATTTGTTTTAAAAGTTTTGTTTAGTTCTAAAATGGATTTTCTAAATAAAAAAATCTCTTTCAGTTATGAATGCAACAAGGAACGACAGTTTCACTGCAAATGTGGAACTTCCTTCCACCTCAAAGGAAGCTTGAAGCGTCACATGCGCCGTTCTGTTTGCTCAGCCCACGAATAATTTAAAACAATTTTTTGGCAGAAATAGCATTGTTTTCCACTGATTCTCGATTTGACGCTGCCTTCTTTTCAAGTAAATTTGACTGTTGTACATACTTCTCTATCGAAAAATAAAAGTTCGAATTTTTTTTTTTTTTTTCAAAAGAAACGATTTTTTAAAAGTTGTCGCTGATGCGATGATGGTTAGCGGCTATATTTTGTTTTATTATCGTATGGTCGCCATGGCTTTCCAAAGAATTTTGAAATTTTGAAAAGTGGACTTGAAAGTAAAGATTTTGGAAACGATTTTAGGGAGTAGTGGGCGTTGGGAGTGTCCCAATTCCAACTGTTCCAAAAGTTACAAGAAGCGAGGAGTGCTCAATTACCACGTTCGGTTAGCTTGTTCTTAAAAATCTTGTCTGTTCAGAAAAAATTTAGAATTTGTCTCTTTCAACCCTGTTTTAGTTTTGAGTGCAACAAGGAGCCAGCGTTTCGCTGCAGTTGCGGAAGCAGTTTCGCTCGGAGGTGGAGCCTAAAGCGTCACATGGTCATCTGCGCTGCGTGTTCAATCAACAACTAGAAATTTAATTAAATTAATTTAAATTTAATTTTTACTTCTAAAAATTTAAAAACAGATTGAAAATGTCTTTTTAAAATTGGCTATTGGTTATTGCTGAATAAAAACTTTTCACGTTCGTTTTTTTTACATTTTACAAAACTCGTTTTTGTTCTGTTGGAAATTTGTATGTGGCTGATATTTTTATAAGATCGTCATTGGATTGGCATGAATAAGCATGAAACAATTTAAAAAAAAAATAGTTTGGAAATGTTTAGTTGAATTGAATTGTTTGAACGATTATAGGGATTTTAAGGTCGAGTTTAGCAGGTCGTTACCATTGTCCAAATGCCGACTGTTTCGGACGCTTCGATTCTCCAGGAGCTCTCCGGGTTCACTTGAGGTAGATTTGTTTTAAGAATTGGCTTCTGTGCTAAAATCTTACTTCTGTTCTGAAAATTGTTTTGAAATTGCCCTGTTTGTTTCAGTCTCAGTGTTGAATGCAACAAGAAAGTGTTCCACTGCAAGTGTGGGGCTTTCTTCTCCAAAAACGGACACTTGAAGCGTCACATGCTCGGTTCTGCTTGTTCAGCCAAGAAATTTAAATAATTTAAAACAAGATGTTTTTTTAACATTTAAAACTGTCGTTTTTGTCTTCGACACTTAAAGTTTAAAATAAATGGAGTTGATGGTTTTGGTTGTATTAAAAAAATCAATGTAAGACACTAGTACTACATTTAGTCTTATTTCTCATTTTCTGTTCTACTTATTATGGCCGCCATTGCAAAAGTTTCTCAGTTTTTTGAAAATTTGTTTTAAAATGAAGAATTTGGTGCTGATTTTAGGGAGTGTTTATTGTTGGAGTTGGAAGTGTCCCAATTTAAACTGTTCCAAAAGTTACAAAAGGCGAGGAGAGCTGAAGAACCACGTTAGGTCTGCTTGTTCTAAAATTTTGTCTGTTCTAAAACATTTAGAACATACTTCATCCTCTCCTTTTGTTTTAGTTTTGAGTGCAACAAGGAGCCAGCGTTTCGCTGCAAATGTGGAAGCTGTTTCGCTCGGAGCTGGACTCTCAAGCGTCACTCGCTCAAATGCGCCGCTTGTTCACCCAAGAATTGAAATTTTACAAATTCAAAAAAAAAATCTAGTATTTGTTGGATATATTCATAAAAAGAAACTTTTGTAATTATTGTCTTGTTTTTGCTTATGGTAGCCATTGCATATCCAATAATTTTTTTAAACATGATTTTTGAAAATATAGAATTTCGAATTCGATTTTGTAACGATTCTAGGGAGCATTTTGTATGGTTGGTTATTGGTGTATTATGCAGTTTAAAAGAAAACTTAACAATTCTTAATTCTGTTAAATTTCGAAATTGAAAATTGAAATTTTATGTTAAATTGAGTCGTTCGAACGATTTTAGGGAGTCGCAGTCGTCGTTACCGTTGTCCCACTTCCCACTGTTCGAAAAGTTACAAAATGCGAGAAGGACTCTATACCCACGTTCGGTCAGCTTGTTCTAAAGTTTAGTCTGTTCTAAAATATTTAGAACATAACTCATCGATTCCTTATATTTCAGTTTCGAATGTGACAAGGAAGGAACCACAGTTTCACTGCAAATGTGGAACTTCCTTCTACCGCAAAGGAAACTTGAAGCGCCACATGCTCGGTTCTGCTTGTTTAGCCAGGAAGTTCAAATAGTTTAGAACAAGATTTAGAACAATTAAAAACGTTTTCACAAATGTTCAGGATCGTTTTCTCTAGATTTCGTTTTGTCGTCTCTAGGCAAGGAATAAATTGAGCGTATCCCCAATTTCCATTGAAAAATTACTTCTAAAAATGAATTAAATTAAAGGATTGTTTTGATTGTTTAAAATTGGAGAATTGTTCTTATTGTTTGAAATTGGAGTATTGTTCTTATTGTTTAAAGGAAAAGTACCGGAAGCCATTTTTGATATTTTTTTCTTATGGTCGCCATTGCTGTTTCACAACTTTTTTGAAAATCTGTTGTTTTTATAAAGTATTTCGAATTTGAAACAATTTTAGGAAGTGGCCGTTTCGAGTGTCCCAATTCCAGCTGTACCAAAAGTTACAAAGGGCAAGCAGGGCTCACTAACCACGTTCGGTCAGCTTGTTCTAAAAATGTTTGTCTGTTCTAAAAAATTTAGAATTTGTCTATCATCCTGTTTTAGTTTTGAGTGCAACAAGGAGCCAATGTTTCGCTGCAAATGTGGAAGCCGTTTCGCTAGGAATTGGAGTCTAAAGCACAAGCGCACGTGCGATGCGTGTTGAATGAAAAATTCGAATTCTAAAAAAAAAAAATTAAATCAGTTAGTTTTAAGGAAAATGTTTTGCGTTTTGGAAAATGCGGTTTTTGCAGCTTGTTTCAAAAAACTTTAAAAAATGGCGTCACAGCGTTTCGTTTCTCGTTTTAGCGGAGGAAGCTATATTTGTTGGATGTGGGTTTACTGACATTGGCAACAGTGTGTACGTTTCGACGCAAGTACTGTCGAGCTTCCAGGCCGTTTCGAACACGGTCACGGGCTACGCTCGCCTCGTGTTCAAACACGTTTTTCCAAAACATGAAGTTCTGGGAAGGTCATTGACCGGAACACGGCGTGCTGACACAACGGATGTCACTGTTGACCCTCAGAGGCGAGATGCTGTCATCGGTAAAGATCAAAGTCGGTTTCCATGGCAACCCAAGTTTGTACTTTTTTTTTAATTTTAGGACACGCTCTTTCCACCTTTCGCATTTCCCCTGAAAATGTGATCTACTCGGCAACGTTTAAAAAGGTTGAAAATGCCCTTTCGCAAGTCATCCGTGAAGTCAACGTTCAAAATTCTAAATCTTTGCCCTGTTCTAAATTTGAAAATTATTTACGGTTTTGAATTTCTAATTCAATTTCAAGTCGCTTAATTTTTGTGTCGCTCCCTATCATTACAATTTAAGTATTGATCTTCCCATAGGGTCAGACACCTACAATACTACTTTACTAAACCAAATTACATTTTAAAAAGGAAAATCTTAGACATTTTAACAGATCTAATAAAATCCGCTTTGTGTATATTCATTCTTAAGAAAGTTGGTTTAGGCTTTTGTTTAAATGGCTTCGCTTGTATTGACTTTGGGTAAAAGGAGCATGACTCGACTAAAAGTAAAAAAATTTTGAACCATTTTGTCTTAGTTTTTGGTTTCGTTTTCTGTTTGAATTTTCTAGTTGATTTGAATGGGAAGTTGAGGGTGCTAACGGGCTTTACGAACATTGGAAACAAGGTCTACGTGGCCAGTCACATTCTGACTGGGTTCAGGGCCGAGTCGAGCGCAGTGACAGTCTATGCACGCAACGTGTTCAAACACGTTTTTAAAAAACACGAAGTCCTTGGAAAGTCCCTCATGGGAACAAAGCGCCACGAAACAAAGTTCCACGTCCTCCCAGCCGTTGACCAGCAGAAGCGTGACGCTGTCATTGGTAATTCGAAATTGACCAATCAGGAAGAGCTTCAGTTCAAATTCGTGTTTGTTTAAGTTTAGGACACGCTCTGTATTCATTTCAAATTTTCCCGGAAAATCTTAACTATGCAACTGCCGTGGGTCAGATCAAAGGCACACTTGCCAAAGTGGTTCGTGAGGCCAACATCAACTACAATTTAGAAAATTGGTAGATTTTCAATTTCAGGTTGAAAAGCAATAAATGAAGGGTGCTGTTCTAATTTAAAACAAAAGTGGATGGCGGATTTGTTATTTGAACAAGTTTGGAATTTAGGCATCACTGTCCAAAGCGATCAGGAAGGCCTAATTCAGTCACATTTTAATTTACAATTAGTTAATTGGGAAAGTAAATATTGGATTTTAGAGTACTTGAGGAAAGGTTCACTCTCACAGTTTAGACGCACACCTCTCAAAGTCGCTTTAGGTTTGGTTACTTTAATTGAAACGGTTAAAAATTGATCATTAAATCGTGTTTTTCTTGATCATGAGGATCCAAGTTTCGATGTTCCAATATAAACTGTGATCGCCGCTACGTATCGAAAGGTGGCTTGACCAGGCACTTAAGGTAGGTGAAAATTTTGAAAAAAGAAGACAAAAACGATTTGGAAATATTTTGAATCAAAATATTTGATCAAATTTAAATTCCTTAACCCTCTTTAGGTACGAATGTAATAAGAAACCTAGTTTTCACTGTCCCTGTGGCCACGCTTCTTTTCAAATGAGCAACCATCGGCGACACTTGAAGACACACCAATAGTTGAAAATTTTTACACTCAAAATAGTGTTCAAAATTTTGTTTTTCGACAATTGCTAAAAATTGTTATAAAAAGTTTTGAGAGTGCACTGTTCATTTGTGTTGGATCCCCAAGTATCTAAGAACATTTTCTTTGTACAAGTTGTGAACCTCTCAAGAACGTTCAACATTATGTTTCAAAAGGTATAGTTTGCAATCGTTCAATCGAGTTCAATCGTTTGCATAGTTGGGCGATTTGTTTGTTCGAGTCTAAATTGTCGACGCTCTTACTCTACAAAAGGAGCGCTTACACGACACTTACGGTATGTTTGCAAAAAATTGAAAGACGATTCCGCATGGTGCGTTTTTGAATTTTGAGGGTGAAGTAACTATTTTCATTTAGATACGAATGCAACGTGGAGCCACAGTTTGCCTGTTCTTTTTGTGGACACAAGACCAAGCATAAGTATGAATTGGTTAAGCACGCACGCCATTGCAAGGGGTTACCATCCTGCGAACCTCCAGACGCTTCTCATCGTCGTCCAAGTCTCAAATGAATATTATGCAAATTAGGTCGTTCAGTAGGTTAAGGTTACTAGGTTACTTTGGAATTTTATCAGGTTATTTTGAGTTAACCTAATTTCAAGATGCCAGGGTTAAGTTGCGTATTTCTGTTTTCAAAAGTTTTTTTTTTTGTGAAAAGTTGAATGCCGTCTATTTTCAAATGGATGCTTTTTTGAGGGTTTACTGTTACTTTTGAGGTTATGGATTAGGTTACCTAAAATGTTAGGTTTGGGTTACCGTGAGATTTTTGATTTGAATACAGTGTGAGTGTATTTATTGGATGATTTTTGTGGTGACCTTCTTATGTCGTTTATTTTTGGCGAATGCGTTAATTAATTAAGGTCAATGATTACTTCATTAGCTAAATAATTAGTTAACGTCGGTTTGATGTTCACAGGAAATCGTTTGCCGTGTCCAAACTGCATTAAAACATACAAAACCAAAGTGGCCCTCACGAGTCACCTTAGGTGTGCATTACCGCAATAATGCATATTGACCTTTGACTTTTTGAACAAGAGTTGTTTGTTACATTTTCAGGACTGACTGCAACAAGGAGCCTAAATTTACTTGCATTTGTGGTTACAGAAGCACACGAAAATTAAATCTTACTCGTCACAAGAAATCTTGTCGAATTTTGGAAACATTTTAAGCCTGAGTTTTAGTTTACCTTGAAATTATTGTTAAAAATTTTGAATTAAAGTTTCATAAATGAACCTTTTTTTTCGAAGTTGGGGATTTTGAATTTCAAGTTGATAATGAATGCCGAGCAGTGGTATTCTGAATTAAAACAGATTAAAACAGAAAACGGATTTTTATTTGAATTTTTGACATTTAGGGCAACGTTATGTGAGAAAGCGATTAGAAATCGCTTAATTTTAGCTTACGTTTCAAATCATGTTGAAACTTTATAATGCTATTTTTTGACGAAACGCCCTGTGTTAAAACAAAAAATACTTTTTTGCTGATTAAAAATTTATGTGAACATTTTGTATTGTGCTTTTTGGTTATTATGCAGCGTAAGGAAAAAAAAACTTGGAAATAAGGATATTCTTGTTAAAATGAGCTGTTTGAACGATTTTAGGGAATTGCAGCCGTCGTTACCATTGTCCCACTTCCCACTGTTCGAAAAGTTACACAACGCAAAGAGCGCTCTATACCCACGTTCGGTCAGCTTGTTTTAAAATTTCGTCTGTTCTAAAATATTTAGAACATAACTCATCGATTCCCTCTGTTTCAGTTTTGAATGCAACAAGGACCCACAGTTTATCTGCAAATGTGGGAAATCATTCCACCAAAAAGGAAGCTTGAAGCGCCACATGCTCAGTTCTGCTTGTTCAGCCAGGAAATTCAACTAATTTCAAACATGATTTTGAACAATTAATCGTCTTCAAAATTGTTTAGAATCCTTTATATTTCCCTTCATCATTTCTAGACAAGGAAAATCAACTTGAGCAATACACTCCAATTCCACTGTAAAATAAGTTTAGAAATAAATTAAATTGAAGGATTTTGTTGAACGTTTAAAAAAGAAATGCCGCCGTTAGATCTTGAATTTTGACATTTTGTTCGGTTTTTCTTATGGTCGCCATTGCTTTTTCAAAAGTTTCTCAAAATCTGTTTTTGAAAATAATAGTTTTCGAAACGATTTTAGGTAGTAAGGACCGTTGGGAGTGTCCTAATTCCAACTGTTCCAAAAGTTTCAAAACGCGAGGAGGGCTCAGTAATCACGTTAGGTCAGTTTGTTCTAAAAAAAAAATCGTCTGTTCTAAAATATTTAGAACTAACCTCACCAATTCCTTCTGCTTTAGTTTTGAGTGCAACAGGGAACCAGCATTTCGCTGCAGGTGTGGACGCCGTTTCGCTCGCAAGTACAGTCTGCAGCGACACTCGCCCAACTGCGCTGCGTCCTCAATCAAGAAAACAAATTCTAAAAGATTTTGAAAAGGTTTCCGCAGTTTCATTGTAATATTTTTGTTGAAATAAAAGTTTCCGATTTAAAAAAAAAAACGAAAAAAAAATTTGTTTTGAAAAATCGATGTTCACACTACAACGTGTCGTAGTATATAGAACATTTTGTTTGAACGTGAGGTGAACCTCTCAAGAATGTACAGCACATTCTATTTAAAAAAAAAGAATTGACACGTTTGTTGTAGTTGGGCGATTTTTTTGTCCTCAACAAAATTGCGGGCGTTTGTACTCTTCAAAAGGGGCGCTTACTCGACACTTACGGTATGTTTACCCAGTGAACCAAAATTCACACGGCACACTTTTTAGGGTGAAGTAACTATTTTTGTTCAGATACGAGTGCAACAGGGAGCCGCAGTTTACGTGCAAGCTTTGTGGATATAAAGCAAAACGGAATTATGACATGGTTAAACACGAAAGTTACTGCAAGGGTTTACTCTCCGGCCAGGCTCGAGCTGCTGCAAAGCGTCGTCAAAGCCTTGAATGAGCAATATGCTAATTATGCTGTTCATTAGCCTAAGTAACCTTCTAACCATTGCTTACTTGTGGCATTGTCTTAGGTTAAGTTAGGGTTAACCTAATTCAAAGACGCTAGGGTTAAGGTTTGTATTTCTGCTTTCGAGCAGGTAGGATTTTGTGTAAACCACTATATGTCTGTATTCAAATCATCTTTTGTGAAGGGGTTTCAATTAAGGTTACTTTTACGGTTACCCGATTAAATAGGTTACCAAATATGGGTAGGTCATTGTTACAGTGAACTTCGTGTTTTCAATATATGGTGAACTTATTGGGTGATTTTTTGTGGTGGTGAGCTTCTTTTCGTCCATTTTTTTTTAAGAAAAGGGTTGCCAATAAATAAGATGACTAATTAATGAATTAATTAGTGAACTAATTTAGTTAACATCGGTTTCATGTTGACAGGAAGTTATTGGCCGTGCCCACACGTAAACTGTAGAAAAGCATACATATCCAAACTGGCTCTCACAAGACACCTTAGGTGACCTTTTTTACTACTTGACCTTTTGACCTTTACAAGAGTTGTTTGTTACCTTTTCAGTGCTGACTGCAACAAGGAGCCTAAATTTACTTGCAGTTGTGGTTACAGAAGCAAACGAAAGGAAAACCTTGTTCGTCACAAGAAATCCTGTAGAATTTCTGAAATGCCCTAAAGTAAAATAAATTTTCAAAGTTTGAAAGTTTTGAATTTTAAGTTGAAAAATGATTAGGTACGAAACAGTGATATCCCAATTTTAGACAAAACGGATTCTTATATGGATAAGTTTAAGACTATCCATTTTTGAAAGCGCACAAAAAGTGTTTATTGCAAATCACACTCAATTTTTTGATGAAACACAGTATTTTAAAACAAATTCCTTGTTGCTAATTGCAATTTATTTGGAACAAAAAAAGTGGTCATTGGTATTTTGCAGTGTTTTTTTTTTAAGTTGAAAATTGAAAATTCTTGTTAAATTGAGCCGTCTGAACGATTTCAGGGAGTCGCAGTCGTCGTTACCATTGTCCCACTTCCCATTGTCCGAAAACTTACCAAACGCGAGAAGGGCTCAGGAACCACGTTCGGTCAGCTTGTTCTAAAATTTCGTATGTTCTAAAATATTTAGAACAAATACTCATCGATTCCTTCTATTTCAGTTTTGAATGCGACAAAGTACCACAGTTTAACTGCAAATGCGGGACTTCTTTCTACCACAAAGGAAGCTTGAAGCGTCACATGCTCAGTTCTGCTTGTTCAGCCAGGAAATTTAAATGATATAGAAAATTGATTCAGAAAATCGTTCTCACAAATGTTTAGGATCGTTTTCCCTAGATTTCGTGCGGAAGTTTTTAGGCGAGAAAAATTAACTTGATCAACATGTCCATGAAAAATTGAAAAATAGGTCGATAAATAAATTAAATTGAAGGATTTTTTTGATTGTTCAAAAAAATGTCTCGCCGGTAGCCGTTACGTTTGTGCTATTTTGCAATTTTTTTTTCTTATGGCCGCCATTGCTGTTTTTTCAAAATCGTTGTTTTAAATGAAGGATTTTGAATTTGAAACGATTTTAGGAAGTGTCCAGTGTCCTAATTCCAACTGTTTCAAAAAGCCAGAAGGACTCAGTAACCATGTTAGGTCAGCTTGTTCTAAAAATCCGTCTGTTCTAAAATGTCTATAACTCATCAATTCCTTCTGTTTGAACATGAACATGATGTGAACCTCTCAAGTATGTTCAGTTCATTCAATACTATTTGAAAAAATAAACAATTGACACGTTTGTTGTAGTTGGGAGATTTTTTTGTCCGCGACAAAATTGTGGCCGTTTGTACTCTGCAAAATCAGCGCTTATTCGACACTTACGGTATGTTTGTCCAATCGGAAGAAAATTCGCACTGTATATTTTTTTGAATTTTGAGGGTGAAGTAACTATTTTCATTCAGATACGAGTGCAACAGGGAGCCGCAGTTTACGTGCAAGCTTTGTGGATACAAAGCAAAACGGAACTATGACATGGTTAAACACGAACGTTATTGCAAGGGTTTACTCTCCGGCCA
>JAQFYP010004127.1:0-10057 GCA_034694865.1 Bilobella braunerae
TTGGGTACTTTAAAAAAAACTCGAACAGACAGACATTCTGACGATTTTATTACTCTGTTTTTCAACAGAGTAAAAATACCTTCCATATAATATTCAAAATTGACTGGAAATATTGTTTTGTATAATAAAGTTTCAACCAAAATTGGCAGTTATATTTAACGCAAATTAAATTTCAACAGGTTCTATAGGGAAACAAATACGAAAGAATTAAAGGAGGATATAATAGGGCGAATCCCTTCACTAGCAGTCTTCTGCTGACTTCACTGTAAAAATTATACTGTCATTTGTTTGGTGAATAGGTTGCGAGTAGTGAGTAATGCTGTGGTGCATGGATTCCAAAATTAGAATTATAGAATTGAGTTTATCAGTATGAGAGTTTCTTCCTCTAATAAGCACGATGTCAGTGTAGTGTTAATGTTTTATGATGCTATTAGCGGGCTTTTTTGTGGCAAGAAGTTCGAAAACAAAAATGTTCTTCTTCTAATTTAGATGATAAGAAACCATTGAATAATACCATTGAATAATAAGAATAATAATATGCCTTGCATTCTTGCGACAGCTATTTTTCGGGATTCAATTTTTTTTTCGAATCAATAGAAACTAGTCTAATATTGGCGTAAACTTTACAATTTAGAATAAAATAATTTTTCTGTCCCTCCGTTCGTGCGTGTTTCTCAATAATACTTCAAAATTACAGTTGCATTTGCATTAAACAAAAAAGTTGCACTTTAAAACCGCAATTGCACCTAAAACCAAAACCAGCTCCGAAAGATTCAACATAATTTGAAAATAAAAATAAATTCCCCATTATACAGGATTTCGACCCGTGTCCATCGGGTACGGAAAATTGGGTTTTCCGGGTTTTTACTCATATAATATTAATTTAAGTACAAGAGTTTGAAGTCTTTGAACAGCAACAATAAAAGTAAGAGTTTGAAAAGGCGTTTTGTAAAAAACGAAGTGCAAGAATGTTATACAGATATGAGCAGAGTATATTTTATTGTACGTGGAGGAATTCGTACGCAAAATGGGCATGTAAGTTCGAAATGCATGACTGAATTGTAAAAGTTTTATTACGTACCTGGCATTTTATTATCATTTATGCTTTGTTATGAAAACAATTCTATAAAACAATGTCCTATTTTTCCTAATAAAAGAGATAAGAAGCATTTGTATTGAATCAACTCAAATGACATTCTTTTTTATTTCTAAATTATAATGGGCAATTTCACTATCACAATCTTATTGACTAAAAAAAATCACCTAAATTGATGCAATATTTGTGATCAACAATCCATACAAGAATAAAAATTGCAACTCAAGACAGAATTTTAAAAAATTTGCCAATTGGCCGACCCGAATCCCGTGATGAGATTCTTATACAATTAAGGGTGAGTAACTTTTACGGATGCAGATGCACACTGGTTCATTTACTGTGTCAAATGATTCTGCTAGTACTATTTTTGCCAAAATAATTAACATGAAGAGTGAAGTTATACAGAAACTGTAGAAATCCATATTCTTACTAATCAAGTTTAACAATAAACTAGTACTAAAACTGAGCCCATCTTTTTGCAACCTATGTATTAGCTTTAGTTGAACAAAATTGTTCAAAATTCAGGAACAACTAAGATGAATATTTAGAGCACTTTTATTGTACTTTCTTTTTAAATTATCATAGTAAAGCAATACTCTAGCAAAAAAAAAACAATAATTTAAAATGATTTAAAGATAAAAAATAGCCGTTCTGCTAATGATTCTGCTACAAGGGTATTTCTGAACTTTCTCAACAGTAATGCAAAACACTTAAATAATAAAATTTGGTTTTAACAAAAATGTTTAGCAAAAATGGGAAATTTATGTTACTATTTAATTGAATGCGTGCTTCGTTTTATTTGGCAAATTTTTTTGTAAAATGACGGTTAAGTTAATACGGTACAAGAAAAAATTTGACTGTCAGTCATCGTAATAAGGCACAAAAGCAGAAGTAAGATACTAGTAAACGACGGCTGCAGAATTCAATGTGTCAGTTGGTGTAGAGGATCAAACACTATTAAAAATTAGGAAAGCTAAAATAGGTTTCAACTTCCAAGTAGTATTGACGTAAACAACATTTGTTTACAGTTGAAATATAATTGAGTTTGAACTTTGAAACTGAATTATGTTGTTTAATGGCGGATCTAAGATTTTAGATAATAAATTCACTGCTATTTAAAATTCAGAGTACTAAATTTGAAAATTTGCAATATTTTCATTAAATCCCAGTGGACAATTTAGATTTGTAGCCTTTGCTACGATAATGCTGTCGATAATGATGTGCACCCTGTTCTAATTTTGCTTGAATGCGCTTTCAACATAGGTAACTTTAGGTAGTTTTAAGAGTAACGCAGCCTTCTTAAGTTGGTAGAATAATCATTAGCAACAAAACTTGTAGAAATTAAGATGCAGATATTGATCCACTACGAAAAATTTCAAAATTATCAAAAAGGAGAGTGTAGAGGCGTGTAATGCGAAAGATCTTTCAAAAAGCAAGCACTAAGATTCTTACATTGTCATCACACAAACATTGAGAAAGTTTAGTAGATTAGTAAAGACATAGATTGAGCTTGAGAAGATTTATTTAGGTATAAAGCTATATGAGGGGTCATTTTCAAACAAATGAAGATGTAATGAATGAGAACAAAATATTATGCTCAGTGGTAATTTTCTTCTCAATTTTTTGCTCTACTTTGTCAAAAAGATATTTTTCGTCTTATTAGGATACTTAACCTATTTCCAGTGAATAAACTTAAATTTTCGAAAGCTATTACACTAAATTTGGAACCACACTTAATGACAGTGTATCTGTTTTGTAAAATAACTGATAATTTTTTTCTAAAACTTATTTCGTCGAATGCAATCCCAATTTCGATGTTGCTAAATTCTTTGCCTCAGTTACCTAGGCGACCATAACGTTCGCATTGCATGGCATATTATGACAACATTTTTGAAAACTAATATGTGGAGTAACGTAACAAAATATAAGTTGTGCATCTAATCGGATTGGGGTAGTGGGTCTTCAGAGAAAGCGTTTTCCTAAAATAAAACGTGAGTCATTTGTTTACATCATGTTTTACCATGCATATAGTACGTTTTTACTTTTTACTTTATTCAGTTAAATAGTGTAAACCTCTAATTTGTGGGCAGTGGCTTGGTTATATATCAAAGCATATACGTGTATACTCTTTCCTCAAACCACGTTTTTACTTTTATGCAAAAAAAAAGCAATCAGTAATGATAATATTCACATTGGATTATTTGATCTACAAGACTTTAAATCAAATTTATTCGGAGTTACATTATTCGAATATAAAGTGTAACTTTTGACATTTTGAGGTTAAATTAAATTATAAGGCAATGCATTTTCAATAAGTTTTGAAAAGATCAATATGGTGCATTTTGACCATAAAAATCCTTCAATCCCGAATAGTCCTATGTAACCTGCCAAAACATGTTTTATAAAAATTATGTAAGCTTGCACATTAAAATCGGTATAAGCATTTAAAAAAGCTATTTTTCACAAATGTTGCTAAAAATTACAGCATGCAGTACTGGACTGCAGCTCAAACCCTAATATGCGTTTTAGACAAATGCTGTGCAGTTAGATCAA
The DNA here is from genome assembly GCA_034694865.1 of Bilobella braunerae. NCBI lineage: Eukaryota > Metazoa > Arthropoda > Collembola > Poduromorpha > Neanuridae > Bilobella > Bilobella braunerae. The sequence continues at coordinate 3,650 of JAQFYP010004127.1, forward strand.
GATACAAAAAGGTCTATATTGAGAAATTGTGGTATGCTAATGTTTTGAAAGCTCATAGTAGACAAGCCATTCCTAAAGTGTAATGAAACATAATCGTTTTACTAATTGTTGCTCATTTGTTCAAAATAACTATGGCGGGCTTCCACGCTGATTTTTAATTTACCATCACCACTACAAGTATTATAAAATAATTAATGTTAAAAAAATAATGTCATAAGCATTTAATCGTGGCAATTAAAACAATATGTACGGTATTTTTACTTCAATTTAAGCGGGATTACCGCAAACAATATTTTCGGAGAGTTAAATTTGAAATGAACTTTGAGATTATTGTTTTCAAGTTTACTCCCCACGTAGCATTGAACGCCTAACTGCAACAAATCCGGGACTTGCTCATTTTGGATTCAAAATATCAAATATTTTTAGACTGTTTTTGTACATTAGAATACAAAATACTGAAGCGAAGCACCCATGACGCACATAATTAATAGTATAAAATAGCTCCCTATCAACTTGTCATTTACGTTTAAAGTGTTCCTAAACTTTACTTTCCTATTTTTTTGGAAAATTTGTAACCGTAAAAATGGTAATTTTGATTCACCTAGTATTTTTCTTTTTGGCAGCAACAGCTCGAGCCTCTGCTTACGAGTGGAGCAGGGTAAGATAAATTGTCCAATAAATTTGCTAAAATTGTGATTTTGATCGTCAATTGCAGTTTTTTTGTCATCATTTTTAGTTTGGAGTATTTGTCAATGGCCAAGTAGTGGTGCGTTGCCGGGAAATCCAAATCACCTATCCCGAGTAAGTTTGCTTTCCGAAAACTTAAGCATGAGTTTATTCCACACCTTTATATCTTAAAACAGAAAGGTCCTATCTGATGCGCATGGAAATAGATTTTTCATAACAATTTTGGTATTTCGCGCTAATTCACCGCTGCTGCTAATGAGTGAATGTAATCTAAAAAACTATGTTTAAGATTTTGCAGTATGGTGTCACAGGTTTATTGGTTGTGCTCAAATCCTGGAATAGATTTGTACTATTTATAGGTTACTGTGGGCATAAAAAAATTGAAACTCTTTGCTCGCTTTTATTTTTTTTTCTTTAAAGTTCAGAGTTTGTCGTCTAAAAACAATCAATTGCGTGATTGCTTTACTTTTTTTTTTACAATTCTTACTGAATCTTAAAAATTTTACTAAACTAACACTAATTTCCAGACAGGGAAATGCTATGACAAACATCTATCTTCCAGACACGAGTCTTGACAATTGCCCATACATGCTATCCTGTACAGATGCGACTTGCTCGAATCAGGAATTCATGTCCGATCCCAACGCAAATGTGGAGGTCTTCACAGACCGATTCTTTTTAAGAAAGTATACTGGACTCGAGTTCAAAAACGCATTCAAAATTTGCGGACTTCATGGAAATTGTTACCCGTTTCAAGCTTAGTCATAAGCGCCCACCTAAAGCTTTGCTGTGTAAAATTGTATAAGCGAAGCTTTTGAAAAAAATATAGTGTCATTGGATCTATACGTTTCATGTTTACTTCATGCTTCAAAAGCTTAAATCTAGTGGTTCAAGTAGCCGGCGGGGTTGGCCTGTTGGTTAAGAGCTTCAGTCTCTCTCCAATAGCCAGCAAGAGAATGAGGGTTCAAATCAAATCAACCACAAAAAAATCTTCGCGTTTAAATTTGTCCTTAAGGAATTACTTTGCCTCTGACCTTGTGCATGCCCGGATCTCTGTGAATTAGGCATACAGAAACAGAGGATATAGAAATTACACGCCAGTTTTACAATTGTCTTTGTAAAAAATCAGAAAACAACCCTAATTTGCATGAAGGGTATGCATGCATATTATGCGGTTATCAGGCAAAAGCTATGACCGTACCTGATTACAGGTTGGTGTACTCCCTTGAGGACTATGCATGTACAACTGTGGAATGTTTCGGATATACTGTTGTGCCTACTTGATGAAAGCATCTATGCTGACAAGTTTCTTCCTTACCATTACCCTTGTAATGCTTGGTACCTGGGATTGAAGTTCTCAAAGAACTTGCCAAAAAATGTAGTAAAACAATGCTGTATTGTTATAAAACACCGGGACCAAAATGGGCTAGACGGTGTGACTCTTAAGGTTGAATACTGCACCGCATACTGTATTTTTATTAGTTTTATTATACTGCATCCCTATGGTTCGTTTGTATTCGAAAGGCCTTACTTTTGTCTCAGCAACATAAGTTAAGTCAACAACTTTTGCAAACATTATTTTAATAGTGGGGTTGTACTTTTCCAATTTACTTTCACTTAAAATATTTGGAAAGCATACAAAAAAAAAAATGATTTTTTTTACATACCACTTTTAGCAATTCAAAAACAAAACGTTTGCCCATTACTCTCTATTCTACGTATTGAGGCCTTGCGAATCTGTTTATTAGGAATAATATTTGTACTAAAAAAAGTGTCACTTTTGACACTGTGTTGTTGTTTGCATTTAAAAAGATACCTATAATCAGCGTGCCACAATTTTTGCAATGGTCAAACCATATTTTCATCCTCAATAGTTCAAAATTAGTTAAGCAAATATATGATTTTTTTTTTGATTTTTTTTTTCTAAAATTTAAAAAAATAAAAAGAACGCGAGCAATATGTTGAATACTGAATTTAGCCTGAACTTGGATTTGTTTTGATGAATTCTAGTAGACTACTACAACAACAACAAATCCAAAATAAGATATTTTAATTCAAAAATTGAATTATTATTAAAATTTTGTTTGCTTTATCGCAATACAGAATACAAAATGGAGCAGCCATTATGGAAGCTACCATTTTGATGAGCAGCTGAATGGCTAAGAAACGCTATTTATTTGTGCTTTAGAGTAGATTTAATTAATTCAATTTTGTAAATAAAGCCGTTATAAACGACTTTATATAATTTGTTTTCATTTGGATTTACCATTTGTATAATATGAAAAAAATGGTTCAATTGGCAACAGGAACCGAAAGAATGTCATTCACCTTTGAGCCTTGAGATTTCCAAGGTTCTCTGAATAATGGGTCACCGTATCCTCTTTATTTTCTCCAGTTTTTTCAGGTTATTTTAGAAATTTTTCAACTTATAATTGGGTTTTGCATTAGGAACTTCCGCATTCATAGAGATAAGTTGCCTGTTAGTGAATACTCCGTTTAAAATACTTCTCCTTGTTTTGAATTGGAAGCGGTTTCATTGCTTGAATGTTATTTTGTTGAACTAATTTATCAAAGTTTAGCTGATTTTTTTTATATAACTCCGCCTAAGTATTATATTGTTTAAGCATAAATCTAATAGTATCAAGTATGTGTAAGTCAGTTTAGCACGCTTAAGAATGTGCAAATATTATATTCAATGCATATCAATTTATTAAACCATTATTTTATGTTAAATTGTGTAATTCAATCTACGTATCAATAAATACAAACACAGTTTTTTGCTGCTGAAGAAAAGATTTATTAAAATTTAAGAAGTGTTAAGCAATAGAAGAGAATAGAAAATTGAAGAAATTCAAACCCAGACATAGGAAGGAAGTGGTCTATTCCGCTTCCGGATCGCAGGTCTATTAAAAACAAAACAAAATAGCATTAGCGAATGAAATTTTACCCTAAATCAGAAGTTTCGGCTAATGCTGTCATTTCCAATGATGTTAACGAGGAATTCATTTTGCTTAAAATCTTGTCAGTAATATTAATGAGTGTTAGTTTTCTAAAAGTAGAGTACATATGACGCATACCAACAATGGCAGAACGGTCCAGATGCAGTCACTAAATTCCTTGGACTGAACGCAGTGGGGATCCGCGGGATCAATAAGCCGACCTAGAAAAAAGTAAGGTGCATTAGAAGTTAATATTGCTCCCACTATAAAAAGTATGAATAAAATGTATTTAGCAACTACCAAACTCAGCATAGCAGTTATTCGCGCGGGCATTGGTGAGACGTTCGTATTGCGGTGGAGAAATAGCTTTCACGTAGTCCAAGAAAATTGGGAATGAAAATCTGCCATCCTCATCATCCTATAACACGCATAGCACATTTTTAGAAAATGTTTTCAGTAGAAAATGTAAGGTAAAATATCATACCCATCCCAATAACTTCACTTGACAATTGAACACACACTAAAAGTTAAATTTAGATATTATAAATTAAGCTGTTTTGCAAAGTGTTTACTTATTATTCGATTTCATGTCTTTAAACAAACCTCTCCATCACCACATTTTTTTAGTTCAACATCCAGCAAAGGGTCTGGCACAAAGTGTCCTTTCTTGTCGCACACCAATCGCTTCCATTCAACCTTTACATATATTAAAAGTATTTTTGTTAATTAAATATTAGATAATTATTAAATAAATAAAATTGTAATATTTGCAATTCTTACATGTCCTGCAACAACAGATGCCAGAGCAACGAGGAGAAATACTTTAAACATTTTGATGATAGAAAATGAGTTTCAAAATCAAACTTGATTTCTGATGCTGGAGTGGAAACACAAATGTGCATTATATAGGGCTGAGACTAATGAGTACTTTGTTAATTGAGTTGTAATTAGTAACGTTTTAGGTAAATTTTACATGTACTGACAACAGTTGATAGATGTTGTTTAGCCTTCACCTCGAAAACCATTATAAACAAATTATGAGTATGATTAATGATATCGTAGTTAAGTTTTGAAAATTAGTTAAATATCAAAAACCTTAGTGGAAACTGAAAATGTAGAATAAGAAATTTGGATTTTATTCCTTACTAAATGCAAGAATTCATTCCGCTTTGAATTTTGAAAATGAAGTTTTCAACCATTATTTCATAAAAAAAATACGTAAACACATAAATAAAAAAGCTAAATAAATTTTATTTAAAAATGTGAATTATACTATTTTAGAAATAGTAACGCTTAAATAGTAACGTTTTCAACTAACGCTTAAATTAATTAAAGCATAGTTTATTAGGCTTCTTATAAACTTTGTATTTACATCAATAAACCGTACATAATCATAGTAGAATTACCTAATTATGTAAAAGTAATTTTACAAAAAAAAAAAAAACAAAAAAAAAAAACAATATAAATCAAACCGTGTTCAAATATTTGACTTACGATTTGAATTATTTGCAAAGTTTGAATTTTTTCAGGGTTAGGAACCTTATAAAGTTAACTTTTTCAAATTACAAAAAAACGCACATATTTCAATATACCGAAAAAATTCTGATTGGCACAAAATTTGTTCTAATCTAAAATTATTTGTTCCGGAGAAACCAAAAAGTTATGAATTTTTTAAATTGTTTATATCCGTCTTAAATCAAAGCGTACTTCAATTATTCTACAAAACACACGCACGTCAGAATTTTTACGTTGTAGTACAATTTTATAGGAAAGATACATCAGATTTTAGTATTTTGTTAATAAATCACAAACATCGAGAATGCAAAAATTGTTGAACGCGTCCAAAATCTACGCTGAAATTTTTCATCAAAAGACAATCATACGTTAGTTTGCATTTGTAAAAAATTCAAATTCAGACCCACTTGGTTACCAGAATCATAATACATTTAACCTAATTTTGGGACAGGTATACTAAAACATTTAATTTAATTTAATCACAATTTGTTTAAAATGTATTCTATATGATAGAATACATTTTGATACATCAATACATCTTACATCTTTTGATACATCAATACATTTTGAAGCATCAATACATTGATGCTGAACAACATACATCAAACACGTTCTCATAATTAAAAAACTAAATAGAAGTACTTAAAAACCAATTAACAGATTTCTGGAAGCCCTATAAAATGCTAGAAGTTTTGTTAACTCAATATCAGTCACTTTACTTTTGAAATAAGCAACTATAAACAACATGTTTAAATTATTTCTTCTCGCTGCGTTGGCAACAGTTGTTGCTGGACACGTAAGAATTACAATATTCATATTCATTTGTTAGGAGTAAATCTAAACCTTTTGTTGTATTGCCATTATAATGCATAGGTTGAATGGAAGGAATTGGTTTGCGACAAGAGTGGACATTTTGTGCCGCACCCTTCGCTCGATGCGGAACTTCAAAAGTGTGGTGATGGAGAGGTTAGTATTTTAATGAATAACCAACTTTGTTGAGATGTAATTTTCTATTAACTTTTAAACAATTAAACAGTGCGTGTTTAACTGTCAAGTCAAGATCATGGGATGGGTAAGAAAAACAATACAGCTTATACCAAAATCACCAATATATTTAAAAATAAAACATTGAAATATTTTATAGGACGATGACAATGGAAAATTTTCATTTAACATTTTCTTGGACTACATCAAAGCAATTTCTCCACCCGAATACGAACGTCTCACCGATGCACGCGCAAATGAATGCTATGCTGCCTTTGGTGGG
>JAQFYP010004128.1:0-10056 GCA_034694865.1 Bilobella braunerae
AAACAAAAAAAAAAAAAAAAAAAAAAAAAAAAAAAATATAGTTCGAAATTAAATTTTCTTTTTTTATATTGGTAAAGTTTCATTTTGAAGCCGCCGTTTAAAACAACTTTAGATTTTGTTGGGTAAAACGGAAAACAAGTACAGTTTGATGAGAACAGATCGTTGTGATTTGATTGTCTTAAAATTTTAAAAAAAGTTTTTTTAGAAGGCTTTTAGAATATTTATAACGATATTTTAATTTGTGCTTAGTAACTTAACTTTCCGGCGACAAATAGCGCTGTCTGAAAGATCGCGTCCAGTATGTCGCCGCGCATTGGCAAGTGTTCCAGTGACATGTGCCCCGACGTCCGCGATTTTGGCTCTCAAACAGAGCTTCGAGGGGCAGATGACGGCGGAGACCATTGAGTTGTTCCTGGTCACCGAACCGGGCTTTCGGCGCCTCACTGTCTCCGAGGGACTACTTGGCCAATATCTAATTATCTAGTCTAAAGTGTACTAAAAATAAAGTGGTCTAGGAAACATGCTAATTACTAAAAATTTGTCTACTGCAAATTAAAGTAACTTAAAAAAAAGTTTCATTCAAATTTTATTAATTGACTTTCAAATCAATAGTAAAGAAAATACATTAAGTGGTTCATTTTTTTTATTCTTTTAATTGATTAAGAGTAATTACTTAATTGGGTAATAAATAAACTACAAAATTGGTTGTTTAAATTGGTGACATACGTATGGATCTGACAAAAACGTTAAGTAACTAACGCTAAAACATGTTTTCAAAAGCTTTTTTTTACAGCAAAAAGTTTTTTTTTTTTTAACTTTGCTTGATTGCCTTAATTAATTAATTATTGTAGTGCAGCTATTAGTGTATTCCAGTCACAAAAAATAAAATAAAATCCCCCACACCTCTTTACTTGGAATTAGTTGTAGACCTGCGATGTTCTAGATTTTTGAAAATACGATTATAAAAATTAAAATAAAAAATTTTTTTGTTCTAGTCTGGCTAATTACTAGATATTTAAGTTTAACTAATGTTGAATAATGTTTATTTAATTTAAAAATTTTGTCTTTAATTGTCTTTGAATATTTTAAAGTGTTACACTGGAAATTATCGGGACGCAGTTCAATTAGCTCCGAGCGAAAGCGGTGTACTTTTGCTATTCTATGTGGCAAATTAGAATCATGATACAGTTGCATTTATATTTAATAGCATTTTGTTTAAAGAAAATCAATTAAAATAAAAATTCAGTTTAAAATTCACTTTTAGAACAAGATTAAACAGGAAAGTTGAAACGTATTTTTGGTTTATATTTAAATTTTCAATTAAATTAAAAGTTTGAAAATTTAACCGGTGATCAGACAAAAACATTAAAGTAGCAAACGCTAAAACTTGTTTTAAGAAGCGTTCTTTAAACAACAAAAAGCTGTTTTTTAACAGCTGCACTACTGCAGTGCAGCTCATAGATGCCGTTCACAAAAAATCAACTAAAATCGTACTCACTTTTTGTCCTTTAGTTGTATTTGGTCGAATCAAACCTGTTGGTCTTTAAATATGATTTCAAAAATTGAAAAAGTTTGGTTTTCTAATATTTGAATCTGGCTAATTACTAGATATTTAAGTTTACCTAATGTTTATGTTTATTTGACTTAAAAAAGGAGTGTTTTTTAAATTGTATTAATACTTTAAAATGTTACACAGACGAGAGGGGAAATCGTTGAAATTATCGAAACGCAGCTCTATTATATAAGTTAAAGCGGAGCGGAGCGCTTAAAAAATTCAAACTTTTTTTTTCAAAATTGGTTCGAATTTTAAACATGATTCCCAGCAATTTTCAAAACGCAAATATTCAAAATCCAAAGAAACAACAATGTTCAAATTCCACGCCGTTAGTGACTTCAATGCAATGGGGCTCAGTAAAATGCCTATAGTACAGGTGAATAGTTGGTTTGTGCTGCGCTGACTTTGACTGTTTTTCTAAATTACTTCGATGAAATTGGAATCGAAGCGATTCTCCAAAATCGCTGCAGAATTCCGCGGTCGCACTGCAAGAAGATCATTGAAGTTGTGCGCGGACTTCAGGTCAACAGCGCTTTTCATAATAAGCGATTTTTTGGAAAATATAAACGTCAAAATCAGCGATTGTGCGTAAATTGGAGAAATTATCTAACTTAAGCTGAATTAGATTACACTTTAAATTAAATCAAGGTTGTGAGAGGTCATAGGTCAATAATATTTTTGACTTTATTTTTGTTGTCGAAGTGTTGGTATGAGCGAACTTGAAAGTATCATCATCCATCACAAAGTACATCATAAATTGTGCTTCGAAATTTTGAATTCGACGCTGAATTTGATAATTTTTAGAAAAAAAAAAGCTTTCTAAAAGTTTTTTGAAAAAAAAAGTTACAAAACCCCTTGAAACGCACTAGTAGATAAAGAAAAATTAAATTTTCATTTAATGGTGTACAAAGGTTGAAAAAAAGCTGATTGAAATCGCTTATTTTGCAACATACAGTTTTATTTTGAAAATCAGTTACCAACTTCGACTGTGATTCTGCTAGATTTTAAAAAACAAAATTGAAGCAGCAACTATTTTTTAAAAACAAAATCCAAAAAGTAACTATTTTTCAAAAACAAAATTCAAACAGCTTGATTTTGATTTAAATCACGCACTCTTTTTTCCTCTTGGATTTTACTGACCTGTACAGAATATTCATTCATGAATTTTTCTTTCTAAAGTTTGTTTTACCGCCTTTACCGTTTTATCCAAAAATTCAAAATTTTGAAATTAAAGTTTAGAAAACCCAAAAATTTTGAAAGTAAGGAAAATCGTTTTCCAAGTTTTTTCTTTGGCTAAAGTTGTATCAAATTTCGGCGATCAGTGATACATTTCTGCGTCGTGCTTTTTCCGGTTCCTGTTTTCTTAGGCTTCTCCAGCAGCGCTGATAAATCTCTTGACAGATATTTTTTGCGACGTGCTTTCATCTCAAGAAATTGCAGCGATTGTGGAGCCCAATTTGACGAGAAGCGTTCGTGTACAGGAAGGAATCGCTGAAATCATAATTTCGTTAGTGATCTGGCTCAAACGAAACGAATAAACGAATTGTTCAATCGCTGCACCATTAGAGACAAATCGAGTCAAGGGGGGGGGGGGCTTGAAGGGTCTGTTTTCAATCGCTGCTGTTAGAGTGGCCATAGTTTGACATCAATACCTGTCTTCACGGTGGTCAAGGATCGCTGCGGCGATTGGCTCCAAAAGCGTTTCTATTTGAAAATTCAGCGCTGTCTGCTTTCGCTTCAGCCCTTGAGGCCCTGCCTCGAAATGGGCCGAATGCCAATTTTGCTTGTTAAAAAAATCATGGTTTCCAAAATTGGTTTCCAAAATTTTGAACAATTAACAAGCGTTTTTTTTTAAATAGTGCGTACCAGTTTACCGGACAATTTTTAACCTAGGTTCACTTTTGAGACTATATTTTTCTTACCGAGTCTTCTATTGTTTTTCTTTGAAAAGAAGAGTTGAAATTGAAAAGTTGAATTTAAAAAACAAGTCTTTCTTTAAAAAAAGTTTTAAAAAACTTTTCAACAAGTCATCATCAGCCATTCCTGCCCTACTCTACTCTTTTTTAATTTTATTCTTGTTCGAGAATTGGGGTTGAGTTTTCGAAATTTAGAAAGAAAAAACTTTTTATTTGAAATTGTTTTGAAAAAAAAACCGAAATTTAATTAATAAAATTAATTACATTTTAATTAAAAAATAAGGACTTTTCGCTTTTCGTAATCGCTTCATTGAACTCCATTTCTATGAAATCCCATAATTTCCGCGAAATCTAGGATTCGCGTCATTTTGCATGAGTGGACGGCCCCATTGGTGGAGGCGATGGGGGCGCTGCGTAGACGAGATTTCATTGGCTGATGATTCGGTGCTGGAGAGGATCAAGTGGGTGCTGGAACCTGAGTGGACGCTGCTATTGGCTGAAAAGGGGGACGAAACGCTCAAGCTTTGTTGCGCTTGTCAAATTCTTTTTATACGGTCAATGAACCCTGGTGGAGATTATGGGAAGAAAGAGTTAAAGCGCTGGAAATCGCTGAATCGCTGAAATTGGAAAAAGTCCATTTAAAAACAAATCTCAAACAGCTTGAGGTAGGTTTCCAATGACATCCTACACTGTGGCCGCCCGTATTCATGGATCTGCAAAAATACCGCATTCATTATAGGCAGGCTTTTTCTTTTAAAGTCAATGGCGCTTAATCATTTTGCACGTTTTAAAACAAATTGGTTTTGAAAATAATAAAATTTTTGTAAAAATCTTTATGAAAAAGCGAAAATTTTGGTTCAGGTAAAATGACAGAAGGTGCAAAGGTTCGGCGATTGTTGAACACAACTTGACGAGCAGCTTTCATTAACATGAAATTAATTTTTCTGGTACATTTGCACTTGTTTTTGAAAATTCTTCCATCTTTCAGAAATTCCATCTTTTCTAAAAATCCTGAAAAATATATTGTTTAACATCTATCAAAATCAAAACTTTTGTAGAGAAATTTGCCGCATAAAATGATTTAGAAGCCTCTGTCTACAAGTTCTGATCAAATAAAATAAAAGCAAGACACGAAAAGTGAGATTTTCGAAAGAAAAATCATGGTTTAAGATAGTAGGTTTTCACATTAAGACAAATTACCTTATCAATTTTTTCATCTTGTTCTAAAAAATAATTTTGTTTGAAAAATGTAGTGCGTCTTTTTAATATAGTGAGTACAAGTTCGCCGTTCAATATTTTAACCAAAGCCATCATAGGTATAATTGTTACAGTTGAGTTGATTGTTGCTGTAAGACGCTTTGAAAGTTGTCCGTTTTATATTTTTTTTTTAAATTTTTAAGAAAAGTTTCAGCGATAATTTTAAAAAATCTGTTTTAAATTACTCTGTGGAAGTAATGGAAGACTTGTCACGTTTTAAAAATGTAAAATAGTAATGTTTTTACACTTTTTTATGATTCAAATTTTAAATCAAAAAAAATTTTCGCTCGAAATCGCTTCATCGAACGTGAAAGGATCCTTTGGCAGTCCAACGTCGTACTACAAAAAGATCATTGGTTGTCTGCGCGAGGTTCAGGTCAACAGCGATTTTTGAAAACATAAACCTCAAAATCAGTGATTGATCGTCAAGCGGAAATATTAAATAACTTAGACTGAAAGTAACATTAAACTTTTAATTAAATTAAGGTTGTAAGAGGTCAAAGGTCAATGGTCAATGGTCAATAAGACGATTTTTTTTTGTTCTTGCGGACGAAGAACCAATGAACTTGATACTACATAATTCCCCAAATTGTGCTTTAAAATTTTGAATTCGAATTTGAAAATTTTAGAATTTTTTTTAAATACTATAAGTATATAAGTATTACAAAAGTACTTGAAAGAAGATCCAAACAACTAATTATCATGTAGTGGTGTGGAAAGGTTTGAAAAAAAAAAGCTCGTTTATTGAAATCGCTGATTTTAAATTTTTCATTTCAGTTTTATTTTGAAAATCAGTACAAGACTGATTCGGCCACTTTTATAATTATTTAAAAAAAAAAACTTATTTTTAAAGGAACGAAAATATTCAAACGGCTTATTCTAGATATTGTACTGTTTTAATTTGTACACTCACCTGTACAAAATAGTCATATGCAATTTTTTTTCTAAATTTTGAAATAATGGTTAAGGAAAATCGTTTTCATGGCATTTCCTTTAGTGTAAGCAACAACTATACAAAGCTGTAAACACAACTCGTTTTAAAAAGCTTATTTTAAATATTACAAAGATGCCGTATGATTTTTTATCCAAACTCGTCAGGTCTATTTTCGAAAAGCTGGAGTTTTTCCGGGTTTGCAGAATTGTAATAATTTTAGGTTTGAAAAAGTTTTTTTTTTCACAGTTAACATGTTCGTGACCTCAAGTTCAAAACGGTTTTTCTAAAAATTATAGATTTTTAGAAAAAAAAAATGGCTAAAACTCATTATGGTGTGGCTGTGCTCTGGTTTAACCGAAGCAATTAACCGCCATGTGATTGTAAATAACTCTATTCCACGTTCTTTCTGTTACGTTTTAGTTCTTATAATTTGATAGTAGTTGAAATGTTTCAGATTTTCTAAATTTAGAAAATAACTAAACTTTTTTCTCTTAATTTGAACCTTGTGTTAAAAATTAAGTCGTCGTTTGAAGCAATTAAGTACCGTGTTATTTAGAAGATGCATTTCTCAGGTCGTTGTTCTTCTACCTCTTGTGGTTATGTTTGTGTGTCAATTAGTGCCGAAATGAGTTTTTTTTTTTAATTTAGAACGTTGAACATGAGAACTTCTTTTTTAATTTAAACTTTTAGTTTTGAAAATTTTAATATTTTTAAAACAGTTTTTTATTATCATAGGATTTTTAGGCATGGTTCATACAACAATTTTCGCTTCTGTCTCTACTACCTTTGCTTTTAGTAGATTTTGTTTTAAAATAATTAAGAGTTTGAAGTTTAGAAATTAATTGAACGAAAAAGAACTGGTAAAGAAATTGAAGTTTGTTTTAAATTAAAAAAGGCATTTTTGAAAAGCCAGCCATGCTTTAAAAACAAAATTGAACAGGGAAGTTGGAGCGTGTTTGAATTTTTGGTTTTAGTATAGTATTTAAGTAGGGAGGAGAGTTAGTTAGGGGTTTTATTATATATTTTATTAGATTCCGTAATGTAATGTAACTGTAATGTAGTAATGTAGAGTAATTTCTAAAGTTCAGAGGTCATGAGGGGTCAATGACCCTGACATGTTCAGCGATTCACTTCTGAATGAGTGATATAGTTTCTCCTTGGCGAGTTTGGTTCAGATTGAGTGCACCATACATCCTTGTTTGCTTATTTTTGAAAATGATGTTGTATCCTTGAACAATTTCTTTTTCAAAATTTTGAAAGAACATTTACAACAAAAAAAAAAACTTGTATGTAATACGCCGTTTGGAACAATTTTGGATTAAATTGAGTGAAAGACGAAACGATCACAGCTATGAGCAATGGTTTTAGGTCAATTAAAACGCAATGAAATTTCGAAAGTTCGTTATAAGATTATTATTTTCTAATAAAAATTTAAGATTTTCTAAAAGTTCAAGTCTTGTTCAAAGTTCCTTGTTCTATTTTGTTGTCATGAGTCAATGGTATTCTATGTATTCTTTTTTTTAATTTTTTTTAATGTTGGAATGAAAATTGGAAAAAAAAATTTCTACAGCATTTTCAATATAGGGAATAATTTTCATTTTTACCTCGTATTTTGAGGCACTGTTCAAACAACAATTTTCTTTACTGTCCTTGATTTTTTTTTAGAATTTCTTTTAAAAATTATGAAAGTTTTTTGGAAATTGTGTTTGATTTTTTAACTTGGTCAAATTCAGCGAACTCGCAACGATTTTGGATTTTATGTGGTGAAATGCTGAGAGAATGCTGTTAGATTGTATTACTTGTTGTTTGTTTTGAGATTTATAAAGTTTTTTTAATTCACGTTTTAGAACAAGCCGGAACATGGAAATCGGAACGTGAGTTTTTGGTTTTGAAAATAAAAATTAAATTGTAAAGTTTTGAGTTGTGGTCGGGAGAAGGATCTTGTTTTAAATGTCGTTGACAGGCCGTTTGCAGTGGAAAAAAACTCAGAAAAAAGACAAAGATATACAAGTTTAAGTTTGAAAAAGTTGTTAAGGTTATTTTTCAATTTAGTTTTAATAAAAAATTTGAAATTGAAATTTTTTTTGTAAAACGAACAGGCTGGAGTCACGAACTCAAGCAAGACGTCCCTTGTCAAGTTGTTGCCACAGTTGACTGGTCGTGGCCGTTAGCCCTGAGATGGGTGGTTTCGAACAGGTAAGAACTCACTTTAAAAAAAGTTCCGAACAAGTGTTGATTATGTGCAAAGGAAGAGTATTTGCAAAAAGTAAACTTTGGTAAGTGGTCCAAGTGGTCAATTTTAGAAAATATTTTTTTTTAAATTTGAATCTTGTTCTGAATTAAAAAAAAACAATAAAGTACTGATTGGTTCAGGAAGCGTCAATAACGTCGTTGTTTTATCTCCTTGAATTTAGTAAATTTAGAATAAACTTTTAGCGTATTTTAGTGGAATGTTGTTTTGAAAACTGGAAACACATTTTTAAAAGGCTTTTTTTTTTTGCAGTTTTTCATAGTTGGGGCTATTAGTTTCAAAATTGTGAATTAAAAAAAATGAAAATTTGAAATAGAAGTTAGGTTGGGTGATTGATGTTAAATTGGTAAACTTTCGTTTTGAAAGCCGCCGCTAATTGGCACAATTTTTTGATCTTACTGGGTAAAACGAGAAGAACAGGTTCGGTTATTCACCGTACATTGTTTGTGTTGTGACAACTAAGTAACAAAACTAACTGTGCTTCCAATATTAAAGTAATAGCATTTAACTAAATGTGTTTCGAAAGCATATAAGTGACTACTTAAACAAGATGTCGTTCAGCATTTAATTAGTCATACACGCGGTCTCTTAATTCGTAGTTCAGCTCATTTTGGACATTTTGAACATTTAATTTTTCAAAATTTCAAAATTCTTTAAAATTTTGACACTCGATCCGTTTGAAATCATATGGAAAAAATTTGGAAAATGAGTTTGAAATAATTCCCATTTTTCAGTTTTTTTTAAAGATTTTGTTTTTAAAAAGATTTTAGATTCGAAATTAGATATTGTGTTTAATTTTTCAGATTGGTATAATTGGATTTTGAAAACGCCAAGTGGAACAATTTTGGATTCAATTATTGGAAATGGGAAATAAGAACAGTTAGGTGAGGAGTGGTTAGTTTACCATTTTGAAAATTTAAAAAAACTTTTAAAGGTCATGTTGTAAAACAAGATTGTGATCAAGGAAGTTGAAACGGATTTCGAATTTTCTGTTTTAATAAAGGATTTGAGTAGGGAATAGAGTTTTGAGCGGAGATTGTCCGAAGACTTACGTTTTCAGTAATGCAGAGCAAAATCCTAAAGGTGAGAGGTCACGAGAGGTCAGGTCATTGTGAAAACTTAGTTTATTTTTAAATTTTACGTTTAAAACAAGAATGAACGGTGTTTGAATTTCCTATTTTAAAGTAATTTTCAAAAGTTGTAACGTTTAAAAGGGGGAGAAGACGGCAGGTCACGGGGCGCAAAAAATATGAATTTAAACACATTCATATTTTCAAAAACTTTTCAAAATTTCATTTTTCAAAATGCTAATTTTCAAAATCTAAGAAACAATAACTCCACGCCGTTGGCTTTGATTCCAACCTGAAGGGTATGATTTGAAATCGCTGCTACGCTGCGGTAAAACTTGGCTATGATCTGACATCAAGTAAGTTTCACTGAGGAAACGGGTCGCTGCAGCGATTGGCTCAAAAAAGTTATCCAGATGCGGATTTAGCGCTGCTCCTTTCTTTGTAGAAGTACTTACCGATGCCCTTACGATCTGCCTCGAAATTGCTGGATGCCAATTCTGGTAGTTTTTAGTTTTTTCAAAGTTTTTCAAAATTGAACTATTACAAACGCTTTTTATTAAACAAATTTGGCGAACACTTTTTAATCAAAGTAAGCCATCGTAGTTTTGAAATTTTATAGTTTTGTTTTAGCACAGAGATTTAAAAATGTTTAAAAAATAGCATTCAAAATTATTTTCAAAAAAAAGTCAAAACATTTTACGAAAAAAAATCTTACAAAAGAGGTTTTTTACATAGGATTTTCTAAGGAAAAACCACACTATTCAAATAGGAGTTCCTGAACGAGAATTTTTAGAAAAAAAAACTTACAGTGCAACCTTTATGAAGCCCGAGCCAGGAATGATTTTTTTTTATTTATTACTCATACTTATTTTCTTATACCACTTTAACGTAATTTTAAAATTAGGTGCTAATCCCAAAAATTTGCATTCGAAATTCTGCGTTTTATAAGCGGAAAATATTACCTTGGCAACATTTGAGGAGCAAATATTGAAATAAGTAACCAAAATGAACAGTTTTGAAAAATTGTTAATACGTAAATGAACCGTTTTCAGACAATTGTTTTGAACACTTTT
>JAQFYP010004129.1:0-10054 GCA_034694865.1 Bilobella braunerae
ATAATAGACTTTTATTGACTTTATACACTTTTAACCTAAACTAAATACTTAAATCTTACTAAATACGATACTATTCAGAGTAATGTGCATTGTTAACATGTTGATCATGGGTTCGCCATATATCAAATAAATAATTCATCATCATAAATTATGGACTCATGTTTTTATTATAGATTATTACAGACAATTATATTCTAGAAGAAAGTTTGTTTCCATCACTTTCTCTTTTTGCCTAAAAACATTTGTATATTAAGTACAATCAATCAATCAATCAATCATTTTATTGATATACGGCCAACCCAGATCAACATCAACATGTTAACATCATTGTGCAAAGAATACGAGAATAAAAATTAGTTAGCTACGTTAATAGCTGTACACAGCGTAAGTCCACTTAAGTATTATTAAAATTAGATGAAAAAAAAAGGTTAAAATAAATGAGGTCACATTGGATTAGAATTATTCAGTAAAAATGGAAGGAGTAGAGGTTAATTAGAGGTATATTAAGTACACAATGTCCCGATCGCTGAGCGATTAGTAAAGTTGTTACAGACAGACAGACAGATAAAAAAAAAAGTAAAATGATTACTCAAGTCTTAATTCAAGTTATGTAAAGCTTACTTTTTGAGTCCTTTACTTTTTGTTTTTATTTTCCTGAAGAATCAGCAGGAAGTGGGGAGAAAGCACTTTGTGTGATGTAAAAGGGGCGGAGTGACCGGCATTGGACTAATTTCCTTCACCTTCTCCAAAATTAAAATTGAGTGTACTTTTTCCCAGAAAACATTACCAAACTGTCACTTTCTTCAACTTTATTTACTGCTCCACGGCGCGAGGAAAGCTTTCTTTTGCATCATTTCGCTAATCTCAAAATGCATATTGCTCCGTTTCGTAATCATTTTCATCGTTGAGCTTGAACCTGCTTAAAAAACTATCCAGTAATTTCAACTTTCAACAAGCAACTTGAAAATGTAGAGCCCTTTGTCAGATCAGCATTCATATGATGTCTGGATTTATAGTTATCTCGCCTTAGGAGGCCCTTAAGGGTCCCTGCTAGGTCTCTGCAATCAATAAGGCCCAACGCTTTCAGCGATTGAATCGTGTAGGAAGGTCGAAAGTTGTTTTCTCCTAGAAATTGTCGAAATGAGGAGAGAGTAGGCCCTTGGGCTTCTAATCGATTTTCAAAGTTTAGTGGTTACCATTTCCAAAATAAGCATGATTTTCTTCCATTTCTCTCTCCCAAGAGAAAGTGAAGGTCAAAAGATCATTTCTCAAAGTACTCAGTCCAAATTGCTCCTTAATATCTGTCTATTTCAATCAATCTCCAGCGACATTCCACTATCTTCCTGGAGAATTTCCTGGAGCAAAGAACTTTCTCCAGCCTCTAAATAGGAAAAAGCTTACCTTCCATTGTAGTGCCACTTAAGTTTGTAGAAGTACTTTGAACACAACAGACCTTCCTCACGGTGTGAAAAACCACCAACAAAATCCCGATTTGAAAAATAAAACATTTCAAATATTTTTTTTTGAGATTTTCACTAAGGGTTTGTCAACATGTAGGGAGGGTGGGTTCCGGCCATGGTGTGGAGGCGGGTGACCGCGATCGAGGGGTTGGTAAGAAGCGGCTTTCTGCTAGAGGTCGAACGGGCTGGTCCCTACCACTACTCCGCCTTTGGCAGAGATAGGAACAACCGTCTTACGCATACAAAAACCCCAGTCCATCCTCTGCAACTGCAACCCCACGTCACACACGCACCCCTACTGCCCCACGTGACCTCCAATACCCTATTCGGGCAAGGAAAGTGGGAAAACCTTTCGGAAATAACCAGTTCCATATTGGCGACACCGGGACTCGAACCCTGTCCGTCCATGGCTAGAGCTCAAAACTCTAACCACTCGGCCTTTGAGGGTTGGACTATTTCAAATAAATGTTGTTTCTTTTTCTCTTTCTTTCGTTTGAAGAAAGCAATTCTTCTTAGCTTTCCAATGGAAAGCAGGTGAAATCAAGTGAAAATAGCCTTTACAATATGCCTCTTAGCCAATTCTGTTACTTTTTTTTTATCAAATTATTTTTTTTTTTTATATTTTTGTTCGATGTATTTTTTTCTGATACAATCTGGAATATATTATTTAACGCTCAATCTGGTCTTCACTTGTTACAGTAATTCAAAAAAAAAATACTTATATTTTGTTGGGGTGGATGAGAGCAATTAATAAATTAAAAGTCAAAACGTAAAAAATTTGTCCAAACGCTGGAAATTTTGCTGAAAAAGTTGGAAATTTGTTTTTGCGAAATAAAAAGCTTGGTTTGAACATAAAAAAAAAACTTCTCGTTCAATAAAATTATGCCGTTAGGTTTCAAAGAACGACATTTGATTTAATTGTAGGGAGAATAATTCTTATTTGACATACATTGGCGGTTATTTTTGATTTATTGGTACAGAAGTCCCTACATTCGGGAATCGTTGATAAGTGAAAGTGGCAGAAAAGGCAAAAACTTGGTATCATTAGGCTTCACTTTCTCCATGATGCTTTCTCCTGGGCTTCCTGACATTGGCTCGGAACGCGTAACAGGTTACGCTGGAGCTGCGTAATGATGCAACTTGGAGTCTGGAGGGCTGGAACAACTCTGTTAAGAATAGCAAGAAAGAAGTTGATAAGTTGCATTCTGAGCATGCCCAATGACAACTTCCAACTTCCCGGTTTCTCAAAATAAAACGGAGGGTGAAAGTGGAGTAGAAATTAGAGTTGCATTTAGTCACAGGAAAGTTCCTTCCGCAGGCACACAGAAATTGACAGGATGAAAGTTGTATAAATCCCGACTTTCCAAATCAAATTTGGAACTTTCTCCAAATACCAAAAATTGTGAAGAGTACTAACACTCTCTTTTCAATGACAGAAAAATCAAGAATGCTTAAACTCATTCTGCTAAATTAAAACTAAAAAGATCAGATGAAAAAAATAAAATTCGCACAGCGAAAATTTTGTACATTTTTTTTTAAACAAAATTTCTAAATTTTATAAATCACAAGATTCCAGACATGGAGCAAGGCTATGTGGTATGTTCGTTTGAAGTATTTCCGGTTTTTTAAAACGTTTTTGTTCAACTTTTACCTCTTCTGTTTTACAGTTTAACAAAAACTGAAATTAAAAGGACTTCACTGTGCTTTCTCTGCACTGTAAAGCTCTTCATTGTAAACTTCCGTGTGCTCTAGTTTGCATGAAAGATAGGATAAACAAAAGCTTACATTCAGGGAGTGTGGCTTAATTATTCAGACCAAACCGCGAATCAACCGCAAATACCGCCAAAACCACTGAGTTTTGACTAACAATTTTTATTCATATTTAAGTATAGGGTTCTCTCTGTTCCAACTCATATTTGTAAAATACCGTTTAGTCGTTTTCCGAAATTCTTCTGAATGACTCCGAACTAGTTAGAAGGACATTATGTGCATGGAAGTAGTTTGAAATTTGTAGGGAAGCTTTGATTTTGATTCTTGAATTTCTTTCAGTCAACTTTCCTTGTCCCGGAATTGCTCCAGGATAGTTCGAAACGTTTCCTGGAGGCTGGCGGCTTTGCAGCTTGTCTCCACCGCGGCGGTTTCACTTTAAGGGCTCTCTTGGTGGGTGATGAGGATCCCTTATGCCAAGGGTCTGGAAAATTGCATGGGCCCCTCTTCAACACAGTCTCAAAGGACTTTCTCCAAATTAAATCTTCCCAGTTGTAGCTTTCATTTGAACAAACCACAACGGCACGAACTCACATTTCATTTTACTGCCTCTCCAATTCCTACAATTCTATGATTTGCTCAAAATACAAATTCTAGAGTTCACTCTATTTCCCCAAGAGTCATGCGCCGCTGTACAAAAAATAAGCAGACTTTTTTACGTATTTTTTGTGTTTAAAAAATTACTCCTTTTTTTATTGTAGATGTTATCATTTTTTTTTTGAAAGTGCACTAAAATTGTGATTACAAATTTCGAGGTCAAGGATAATAAATTTTTTCAAAGGGTACATGACTTTCTCTATCGTAATTTTTTAAAATGTGTTTCGAAACGATTTTTAAAAAATGAAATTTCATTATCTAATTTCCAACTTCTTGTATTTACAGGTGGGATCGTGGTTAAGTAAAGTGAAAATTTGTGGTGAACCAAAAAGAAATCAAGTGAAAGTTTGGAGCGTTTCTGTAAATCAACTCAACTTGGGGTAAATTATATAAACAAATATTTATAAGTAATATTAAATAAAATTTAAATAAATAAACGAGAAAAAAAACCTGGACTCTAAACTATAGTTTTTGGTAAACAAAATATGTTGACGACTTCTGAGTATGCGCAAGTTTCTCAACCTGAAAATCTTACGTTTTTCATGTTTAGACGTTCGGATTTATTTAACGGAATTTACGGAATTATTGGTGAAGTTGGTAATAGACGTCGGCTGCACTTGAAGGCAACTTTCTGTTTACCATCTGAATTAAAGATTTTTAATACCTGAAATTTTTCGTGACTGAGATGAGCCTGCGCAAATCATTTTCTAAAAATTTCGAGTTAGTTTTTCTAGAAATTGCGAGCTTAGTTTTCTAGAAAATTGAAGCGATTCACCTCACGTTCTGCATGTGTTGCTATTTCACCCATAACTCTTCCTTCGAGTCCACAGAACGGAAATTTTAATCTTTTCAAACACTTATGCTCTTTGAAAAGGGCCAATTGAATTGAGCGGATTTTGGGGGAGGGTGGAGCGTAAACGCTTGGCGGACGGCACATGACTCTAAATTAACCACACCCAGGAAAACAAGAGTGAAAGCAGCAGAAGTGAAAGTTTGCGATATAATTTTCTTTTAAAAATACAAAATTTTGTTATTTTGCACGTTGTGGTTTTCTTTTCTTAAAAAATGCAACTTGTTCTAAAATCTCCTCTAAATTATGCCTCTTCTAAAAAAAGTTCTTCAAATTGTAAGAGAAGTTAATTTGCCAAACTCCACTTTTATTTCTTACAATGCTATTGGTAGTAGAAAGGTAAGTTCAACGCACTCAGCTGTATTTTTAGAGTTTGGCAAGATTTATGCTTGAAAAATGTTGTTTGGATTCCAAACTAATTTCTTTTTTAAGAGTTTGTGTATTTTTTCACTTTTCTTCCAATTACTGTGACATGTGACAACTTATTGTGAATGTAGGAGGGTCCAATTGTGTTTTTTTTTTTTATAAAACTATTTCAGTCAACAGAGCTAATTAATATTAATTGGAAGGTTTGCGAAAAAGGAAAGTTTGTATTAAGGGCCCTTGCAAATGATGTGCGAGAAGCGTTGGAGATTGGCGAATGTTTTTCTGCAACGGAAAATTTCATCTTTTCAAATAATTATGTTCTGTAAAAGGACCAATTGAATTCATAAAATTTTGGAGGAGGGCAAAGCGTTAACGCTGGGCAGACGGCTCAATACTCTAAATTAACCACACCCACAAAAACAAAAGTAAAAGTAACGTAAAAATTTCCATTTAAACTTGTTCCGCGTTGCAAAATTTTGCCATTAGGCCCGTTGTGGTTTCTTAAAAAGTTAAATTTATTATAAAAATCTGTTCTGAATAGAACAAATAGGCCCATCCCAGGACAGGAGAACCCTTAATGTACTTGTCCTTAAATTTGCTAGACGTTCTCTAACGTGCACGGATCCTTCCGAGGTTGAAAATATTGTACATATTAAATTACTTCGGTGGGATTTAGAAGATGTCCCGTATACAGTGAGATTCTTAAAGTTTGGGAAGGAGAGGTGTTAAGAGAGCATTTTTCTCTTTTTGTTTACGATCTGCTGCTAACTCAATAGCTTAGGAGTAGGACATAAAGACGCTAAAATCGCTTTACGCTTCCCCAGCGATTCGCGCTTCTGGAAGTTTTTTTGAAGTCAAACAGTAGAACTTATGCATTCCTCATGAGCGCTGTTAGTTAAAAAAAATCAAAATTTTAGAATGAAGTTTACATTTACTGTTAAAAGTTGAATAAAGACGTATTAGACTTTCTCCACTGCTCTAATGCTTTCACTCATTTTATGGGACAAAGTTTTACTATGAAGGGAATAACGTCCCTATAACTCGGATGTTAAACAATTAAGGGCAATTTTTTTTAGAAATTTTTTTGCAACAATCTTTTATTATACGACATTGTTATTCCTTCTTTCCTACGCTGGATTTTCATACAGAATTCACAATCAGCGAATCAAATTATTTGAATCCTTCGTCGAAGCCCCGTTGACTTTTCAAGGTTGTATAAAATTCTTGACATTTTGTAATCTGTTCAAACAATAATTAAAAAAAACTGCGCTACGCGTAGCGAAACATTAAGGCATAATTGAAAATTAATTTGATAATTTGTCAACTTATAGCTTTGCTACTCTTACACGTTCATTTTTTCAAAGGAAAATACACAACACACGAATGACAAATTAAACAGATTTTCTTTAGAGTTTGATGAGGTTTAGGTTTGAAAAATCTTGGTTGGAATTCAAGTTGTTATTTTTTTCAAGAATTTGTGTGTTTGTGTCACTTTTCCTCCAAATGGAGTGACACGTGACAAATTGTTTTGGATGTAGGAGAGTCTCTAACTGTGTTGGTGGTTTGTGCAAACATTAATCAAGTCGACATAACTATTAAAATTAAATGAAAATTTTGTGAAAATGGGAGGAAGTTTGTGTTAAGTGTTCTTTTCTTACAAACGGTGTGTGGGAGGCGTTAGAGCCTGGAGCGTGAGAGAAAATTTGTGCCGTAACGTTTACTTGCAGAATTCAATAATTTGCCCAAGTGGTAATTCAGTGGAGGCGAAAAAAACTTTTTTATAAAATTAAGTTGTTCATTTCATTACAGAATCTGTCTTTCCGTGCGTCTCAACTAAAACTTTCATTTTTTTTTTAAATTCTAAAATTTATTAAATTCTCATCGTGAAAACATTCACAAGAGCGATTTTGCATCAAAAATTATTATTGAAGTGTAAAGCTTTCCAAAAAAAAAATTTTTTTTTAAATTTTCAAAGAACAGCAGTTTTTAATTAAAAAGGTCTGACGTTTCTCTAAACTGCATTTTAGTGCTGTAACAGCGTGTATGACCTGCAGAAGAGGGCTGGAAAGTGTTCTTTCAATTAGAAGTGAAAGTGGACTTTCGCTTCAGTCGCGCATTAACTCAAAGCGATCTCGTGAAACAAAAGTGATAACAGTGAGATATTCCGTTTTTTTGCTACATAAATCAAATCACATTTGCATTTTGTTTAATACCATTTGGGATTTTTTTTACAAATTGTAACTAAAACAACTATAACTCGTATGACGTTCAAAAATGTAAACAAAACAAATTCATATGTAAGCAAATGTTAGATTTTGACTCATGTACTACTCTTCCTCCGTCTTCTGTGGTCTACAGCGTCAAGTATTTGAGCACTGCGGTAATTTCTACTTTACTGATTTAAGGGCTCTTGTTAAGTGGTGTTAAACTGAAATAATTTGTTAAGGGATCACTAGGCCCTTGGTTTCATTGATATTTGTTGCTTTTACGGTTGACTTAAGTAATCCTGCCCTAGTTGTTCCCCGTTGGTTGAAATAGCAAAAGTAGAAAGTAGAGGGCCTTAGGTGGGGCGCAATGAGGATAGATGAAAATAGTCCTAAAAGGAATTCCTTGTTTCTTAAAGATAAATACTGCACAGAATTTGACTTGACTCAAAAACGTCTTACTTCCATTTCAAAATACACCACCAGAAAATATATGCCTTGATAGTCAACATAATTTCTCTGGATAGTCGATAGGCAAATGTGATGTAGATAAGTTTAAAGGCAATAGTGAGCAGAAAATGTTTGTTTGGGTTTTGCAAATTGTTACCTAAACTTCTACCTTTGACCCCATCCTTACATATTTTATAGGTCAAGACCGGAAGTGAAAGTTGCTAGCTACATGCTCTCCCTAGTCTCTGCAATTAAAAAATGTCTTACCGTGATTCGAACTAGCGACATTTTTCCGTATAAGGCGCACTTACATTTTACGGTTTTAAAATATGACTTCAATTAAGTAGAATTTGTTTTTCTGCTAAATTTTAGAACCGCTTCGGTCTGCTTGGAGAAGCTTTAGTTTTGAAGTTTTTTTTAGTTTTGAAGCTCTTCGAAACTGCTTGAAGAGTGAGAGTGAAAGTCTAATGACAGCCCAATGGCGCCTTTAGCCGTTTCTTATGTTGCATTGAATGAGCAGAGAAGGCTGACATGTTTTGCATGTTGGGGCAGCAAGTCAGCGGCGACATTGGATGATGATTTATGGGAATCGGCGACATTTGAACTTGGTCTAATGCCATGTTGTCAAACATTTCCACTATTCACTCCGCCCACCTCTGACATAAAAAATTGAAAATGAGAGCGTGCGCGCAGGCTTCGCGTTTCATCCATCATTTACTTTTTACAAGCTTACCTTTAGTGACATGTTCCTGTGAAAGCTTCTACCTGGCCTTCAGGCTTAATTAGCGCGCATTAGGTGAAGGTCGTTGACCTTCGGGGTCAAGGGTCACGCGTGACCATTCTGCAACAACTGAGATGAAATTGTGGGTTCCGATTTGGAAAGCAAGCTGACAGGAGGTATTTGAGCAGTAGCAAAAACCCGGAAAAGAAATTTTCCCGTGCCCGTAGCAGCCCGTGTATGAGAAATTGTTATTGTTTTGAAATGCAATTCACGTTTGAAATGCCGTAGGGGTTTTAGAATGTAGTTGTAGTTTTTAAGTGCATTTTGCTACGCACAGAGGAATGGATGGAGAAAGAAATAGACAATTACTGTGTAGAAGCATTACCTGCTACTAAACTCAGATTACTGGATATCTTACGATTAATTCTTGTACGACTTTGAAATTCAAAACTACTTTTAGAACAGTTTATTCTAAAGTTAAGCAACATTTTGAGGAATGGAATTTGGAATTTTAGGTTAAGTGATTAGTTCAATTTTTGATGATGTAAAATAGCCTTTCATAAAAACTGAAGAGAATTCTAAATTTGAGAAAAAATAAGGTGTAACTCTGAAATTTTACATTTTTCATCTAAGGACTCAATTTTGCTTTAGGTTTTTAGACCATTTACAATATATTTCAACCTAGTTTCAAGCTGGAAAACCTACATTTTAGATACTTTAGTCCTAAATTAACAAAATTTTAAGCCGGATAGTCTAAACTTGTAGAAGTTTGAATAACGCTTAGTTTGTTCTCTGGAATTACTGTGTGTTTACTTGTTAGAAAGGGAGTTTTAGACGGAAACGGATTTCGAAATCTATTCATATCTGATTATAATCAAATGCATTTAAAACAAATAATAATTTTCAAAGTTACTTGATTTGAAGTTTGTGCTCATAGCTTTATTTATTATGTTTGCATGGAAATGCAATTTTAAAATTTAGTGGAAGGAAACTCAATGCGCTAAAGGGCTATTATTGCGCTGATAGAACCACTTAGAAGCCCTGTAAGGGCTCTGATCTCTGCAGATTGAAACCAAATGACGCGTGACAAAGGTGAAGAGCTCTGAATGATATTTTCTCAGGCACTTCAAATAGTTACTTCACCCGTCATTTTACTTTTTTCAGCTCCAAAAGAGCTAAGAAAGGATAACGATGGGACTGACTCGGACTGAACGAGTGTTCTTGTTTTTATAACCTTTCGTTTCAATTACGATGCGCTGAAATTCGCTGAATTGCCAGAGCCACGTTGCGCTCAAATTCCATTAAAGCTTTTATGCAGCACAAATTTATGAAGGAGCAGTGATGCATGTCTCTCGAAGGCGATTTTGGCGTATAAAAAACGTATTTGATACGAAGGAGGATAATTTATTCATGCCGAATTTTTAGACGAGAGAATTCCGTCGGAAGGATTTAAAGGAGGCTCACTATTAAGCTGGGCGTATTTTTTTATTGTTTGCGCTTTGACTCGAGAGAGATGGAAGGTGAACATGAATTTTACGCTCTTGACGTCGTGCAAAGTGCAGATTAATGGGAAGTGGGAAAAAGGGAAAAAAGGGGGGACCCGGGATTCGATCTCGGCAAAGCAAAAGGTAAGGTTGCT
>JAQFYP010004130.1:0-10053 GCA_034694865.1 Bilobella braunerae
CAAACAAATTTGCAATGGGCCTTATGGCGCTAATGCATTTTAAATGGAAATGGGCCCACTGATCGAAAGGGTCCTTTACATTGGACCAATTGCCTTGGACCAAATTGTTTTGGACCAAATTGTTTGGACCAAATGACATGGAACCCCTTGGACCGCTTGGGAACAGGTCAATTGTAAATACACACTGTATATTTCTTGGTTTTTAAAAGGTCGAATTGTTTCGTGCATCCTGGCTCCACCCAATTCATTGGTTCTTCAATTTGGAAACTTGTTCCTTTTAAATAAAAGGTGTGACACAGTGCGAGGTCAATCAGGTCAAACAGTGACAGCATTGCGGATACCGCTGCGAAAGGCTCAAAGGTCACTCTACCTTCGACGGAATCCGTCACACAGAGATTTGTCAAAACTTACTTTATAGAAAACGCAGGTGGTTGGCGGTGAATAGTCAGGCATTAACTTCACCTATCAACTATTTTCTGGTAATTTCTATCCGTACACAATTTAACCTAATGGTGACAAGTGTCGGCAAAAACTCGACCATCAACATCGCGGGTTCGATCCCTACCAACTTCAACTTTTTTTTTAATTTTTCTTTTTCAATAAACTTTTTCAAATGGATGAAGAACTTCGTCTGAATGAATCAGTCAATTCTCCAATTGTGATTTTATTTAGTTAAATAACTTATGTAATTTGGGTTGTACATGTGAAGCCATCAATCATTTTTCATTGTTTATGGCAAACCCAGAGCAACATTGAGACATTGCTAAAAATTATTCTATTAAAGTGATTATGCATGTCATAGTTAGGGCATACGGTCGGTTACTTGTAACTAAAAACAATGTTATGTATTCGGCTTGTACACATAGTAGCCCTTCCTCATGGGCTTCTCGCCTGCGAGAGGTCGTAAATATAATTAACAAAAATTATGTGCCTGTGTTTAGTATTGGACACGTCCAACAGTAAAAATCGGCCTCTCGAGATAACTATCGATTATTAGACATGATAAAATCTTTATTCTACATTTGTACGGTATTATTTTTTGTTCGTACAAGCTATTTCCTCTTCCTCATAAAATTTTTCAAGAGAGTCCAGCTTGTCTGGTTGAGAGGCTAAGAGACCAGTTTTTAGGAACCAGTGAAAAATTGTAAAAGAAACAATTTAGCAATTCAGAAATTTTTGGAAGTTTTTCAGAATTGGATGAAATTGTTTTCATTCACTTGATGGTTAAATTTTTTTTTACAAATTATCAATAATGGATTTGGTTAGGTTAATAACCAATTCAAACGTATGGGTATGAAAAGAAAGCGGTCGTGAGGCTCAAACAAAATGCATTTTTATTCCACATGTTTATAGCAATAGCAGTAATGTTATATGTTATTGTATGTAAAAATGTATTGTTTAAAATATAGGAAGGTTTCATTTAAAAATATTTGTTAGATCAATTTGCAAACCGTTTATAATTTATTTGTTCGTTGTTGATACTATGGTTTGTATTTAAAATTTTAGCAAAAAAAATTCAAAAACTACGCTGCAAAAGAAGTGGATGAAATTTGCATCTTAAGGTAATAGACCAGGTTTCATTCATATGCTGTTATTTTTTTTTTCAGTGTTTTTTATAATGAATTTACTGGCGTATCTTTTTTGGAAAAAAAACGATGTTTTTGGCAAACAAATGGTTAGGATGACAGAACAACGATGAAAAACATTTTTCCAACACCAATAATTGAAATTGTAAATTATTGTACTGATAAACGTAGTTGTTTTTTGGTTGTAAAAATAACTGCAGAAACAAGGTTGCGAAGACAAGTTTATTGCCATGTGAACATTAATAAGAAAAAAAAACACTAAAAAAGTCCCATATGGTCCGTAATACCGTGGACATACGGCACGAGCTACAAAAAAACTACATTAACATTTTGCATGCGCACAACGCTCGACAAAAATAGAACCAGTACAAATTTTTTATTTAACTCTGATTCAAGTCCAAAAATATTTCTGAGTGAGTTTTACCATAACTTTGGCGACATTTTTTACAATTTGATTCATACCCTGAGATTTAAGCTTTAACTTGAAATTCTGTACTTTCTCTATGTTTCTTGGAGTAAATCTCTATCCGAAAAGGTATTGTAGTTTTCCGTTACTTTAACCGTTATTTCATTTACTTATCACAAAAATCAGGGTTTCAAGAGTTTTTGGATGATACAACATTGCTTATTTTAGTTTGAACTAAACTACGAAGTTTGTCACAAAACTGCCCTGCGCTTAGAAAATCAAATTTTGGAATTGATTTGTATCATTTCTACAGCATTTCATGACAATGGAATTCGCTTTGGCTACTTGAAAAAAATAGAAGCTACAGTTTCGGTTTTAATTGTTTAATTTTGGCTCTTCCCCATTTCTATTTTGTGACATCTTAATTTTATGCAAAAAATACTTCAAGGAAGTACCAATTTAGAAAAAATATCTTTTGCCTTTTAGAAATGTATTATACAAATTCAAAGCTTCATTGCGAGTGCGACTAATTTCGTGAACTAGGTCTACGATTTTGGGTATCACATTAGTTATCTAAAACCATCGTCGCCAACTATAACTCGTTAGAAATGAACCCTGCGGCACTTGACCGGGGAGTGGTGCAAATAAAGTGACCGCATTTCTATTATTCAAACCACCTCAATAATTAACTCACGCAATTAACCAAAATTAATTTTAAAAATAAAATTTGCCAGCAAACAAGCGCATCCGTTGAAGCAGATCACCCGAGATTTTAAATCTTGGTGCTATGGGTGTTTCACATCAAATTAACAGTTACCTCCTGCCCCCCTTAAAGTAAAAAATAGAACTTGGCTCTGCTGTTTCGCTATCCCTAAATGATTTATTGAAGATTTTTCGAGTGGTAAATGTTATTCCAAAATGTTATAAATTGAAAAAGGCTAAATAAAAACAAAGTTGGACAATAAGGATTAGAGTTAATATGTAGGTTTACTTTTGTTTCAAAAGTTAATTCCAAATTTAACTATAATGTTTAATTCTAATATGATAAAACATTTATTGAAAAATAAAATTTTATTTAAACAAACCCTGAAGTTTTACTGTCAGCAGAAGAGTTAGCTGTATATTGCGAGTAACAAAAACAATTATAGGCGTTTGTTTTGGGCAATAGTCTATATCAATTTATAAAACAGTGGAAAGTTGCTTACATTGTTTACAAATAATGTGCTTAATTATAAATTTCAATACGCGATTTAATAGGTATTGTGGAAGTAATACACAATATTAACAATCACAAAGGCCATATTTTGGTCAGAATGCAAAATGAACTAATGTAGGATTTTGATAATTAATAAAACATATAGTTCTCCAAAAATAAATGTAATTTATATGCCCTGTGTTATTTGTTAATCAAACACATCAAAGCCCTATAACTAGAATAAATGTACGTAAATTTTTTTGGAAGGCCTTCAGTTTCCACTAGGTTTGCAACCGTGGTTTATGTAAAATGTTTGAGAGCTACGGCAAGTACACGTTCCCAATGTGGCATTGTACAGGGCTACTCCAGAACGTGTTGCATGTTGGAATGCTTTGGTCAAAATGAGCATAATCGGGGCATTCGCAAGCGAGTTGGTGTAAGGTAAGCTTGGAGTCACCCGGACACTTACACTTCCCAATGGTATCAGCAGCTGCCATTTTGTAATATTCTTGATTATTTGTGCAGTTTCCAGGCGGATAAACCCTTAATAGCGTTTGACGCAATTGCGCCAAACTGTCGCATCTTGCATGTATGAAATATGACACGCAGCTAATGATGAGAATTTTGAAATGTTTCATTGTTGGTAGAAGATCGTATAAATAATAGAAGAGTGATTAAATAATGTGTGGTCAAAAATACCAAAACATAAGATTACATCGTCAATGAAAACTCAAACTGAGTACTGATTTGGCCCTTAAATAATTTGTTTCATTACGTTTAGTAATACTGTAATTAAATTAAAGTAAAAATTTTTTATATATCAAATGCATATATTTTGAATTTTAGTGTTCAGATTTCTAAATGTGTTGTTAAGCGGTATAAATATTTCACCACGATATTTTCACGTTTCTAAAGATGCAAGTTAGGTTTTCATTGCAATCTGGCTTATGCTAGATTAATAAAATCAAATTAGTAACCTACTACAGAACTACAGAATTATAATAACAAACCAAAAAACTGAAAAACTGCTTGTAAAGAAAAATAAACTGACAATAAATTTTATAACTTCAGACATCACTTTCAGGTAAATTACGTATTTTTATAGCTGGGATGTTTCTGGATTTGTTATTTTGTACTGAAGTTTTTACGATAACAATTTAGACGGTAATCTGTTTTTAAGCTAAAAATAACATTTTCAGCATTCAGCAACGAACGAACAGCATTTGTGTTCCAAATTAAATGCATATTTTGGAAAATAAAAAATAAAGTTTTAAGCTAGACGTAAAATAAAAAAAATTACAGTAAAACAGAGCGCTATTCGACATTTCCGCTGAGCGGCTGGTCAATTAGTAAAGGAGTGGGATGTAGAAATCAAAAAAAAAAGATTATACGCGTACATGTATGCAAATAAGGAGCTGGAGCTAATTAACTTGTTACTTTATTTATAGGAGACAAAAGGCAATTTTGCTGGAAACGTTGTCAAGTAGTGTTAGATTTGCCTTCTAAAATATATAGTTGGTTTGTAGGATTTTTTACACAAAGTCACTCAATCCAACCAAATCACTCTCAGCTCTTACAGTTTGATTCCGTGCCATAATCTCTAATATAAAAATCTCTGCAAAATAATCTCTGCACAAAAATTTCTAAAGTAAAAATCGGTGCATGATAAAAATTTCTGCCGAACAAAAACCTCTAAAATAAACATATCTGCAATAAATACCTCTGCATGATAGTAACCTCTGCAATTTCTCCAATTACCATCCGGAATATCAAACTAAAGTCAAAAGTTTAAACCTTAAACAAATCACAAATTATAGTTTCCGCTCGCTAACGCCAGCGAAATTAGCAATTCGTAATTAGTTAATTTTTCTTAATTGCTGGCTTATTTTGCTTAAACCTAACCGTAAACCTAACCTAGAATTCCTAAAGAAACCCTATGCAGATATTTTTATTTTAGAAATTTTTATTTTGCAGAGATTTTTATTATGCAAAGGTTTGTATTTTAGAAATTTTTTGCAGAGATTATTTTGCAGAGATTTTTATTTTAGAGATTATGGCGTGACACCTACAGATGTTTCCTTGTGATACAACTCCCCGACTGCACACTTTAATACCGTATTTGCTCTTTTTGTTGAATACACGTTTGTTCATGTTGATTTTAAACTTATTTGAAATGTTGTAAATTTTTGACATGAAGTTTGCAGATGCAAAAGTATGCGCTAATTAGTGTAAAGATGATGCGTGAAGTCGCCACCTCAGCACACTGATGTTGGCACCTCATTTAGAAACGTGTAGTTGGCACCTCATATCACCACCTGAATTAAATGTAAAGGTATAGCGAAGCGTGAAGTTGCCACCTCATCACCTAAAATAAATTTTTAAGAGTTGAGTTGAGATTTCAAGAGATCTTTTCTCAAATTATTTTTCTATTCAAAATTTTAAACTTTTCTCCAAGTTTTTATTTTATTTTCAAAATTTTAAACTTTTAAAAAGTTAAGTCAAAAGGGGTTTCAATCCCCAGATTAGTCACACAAAGTCTTTACTATTTGTTTTCCCTTAAGAAATTAACTTGCATCATATTGTGAAAGCCCGTATTTTTGTGAGTAGGTGTACAATGTCAGAGGATATATGAATTTCCCAGTTAGCTTCTCAATAGCGCTGAGGTAATCCTATAGACGACCATCATTTGCATAGTCACCTGCGGGTATCAGGGGAAAGTTAGGGCCGTACCTGCTTTTAGGTTGGTGTCCTCCCTTTGTGGACTAGGCCCGTAATACAGCGGAATGTTAAGGATAGTCGTTTGTGCCCGCTTGATACCCTACCCTATCTTTTACATGTTGACCATCCGCTCTGCGGGAATGTCAAACAACGTCCTTTTCCACTTTTTTTCCTAATTTACATGTAATTTAGAAATTTTGAGTTTGTAGAGAGTTGAAAAATTAGAATTTCTTTACGGGTTTTAAACAAATAATTACATTGCGCTGCACTAACTTCTACAATTCTATTGTTTTGAGCTTGATAGGTTGCCTAAAATTATAATGCATGGTAGCCAAACCGGTTAGAAAACATTTCTGGTGCGTTTTTCGTGCGCTTTTGACCAAATTAAATCTAACTGAGGGAGATGCTGTAATTGAAAATAGTGTTGAGCCAAATCATCTTTTTCCTTCGACGGACTAGATCTGATTTTCTAGGTGATGACCTGTCCGGTAAATTAGTCAAGTTGACATGCGGTCCTTCTATATGAGTAGTCGAAAGATAGGAAGAGTTCCTGATGTTGATGACCTTACACTCTTTATTTGTGTTCACCATCCCTTAGGTCAATTTCAAAGTTTTACTATTGTTTACAATCAATGCTGTGCTATGTTTTTAAGGTCAAATCAAACAACTCTTGTTCAGTTAATGCAAACTGCAATGCAGTTCAAAAGCACAATGCAACTCTGTTAACTTAAAATAGGTCAAAATAAAAAGAACCAACTTATGTGGATGTTGTTTTATTAATGTTATTTATTCAAGTATAAAATCGATTACAGGAAAAGATATTAGCCATAGAATATGCTTTACTGTGCGTGCATAAGTATTATTCCAGTGTATTATATTGTCGCGGTTTTAACGATACGAGAAAATTTTTATTAAAGCAAAGGCTACAATTTCTCCCACAAAAAGTTATTGGAAAATCAAACGGCTTCATAAAACTGAAAGTATTATAAATGCACACTGTAAATATTGAATTGTAGACAAGTATGGATGCCCATTTGTAATGAAAGTACACAAGCATTGAAAATTTTGCCCAACATTTTAGACATAATTAAAATAATTATTTTAGTTATTGTTATAAGCTAAAATTGAAATGAAGTTTTTAAAAGGTTGTAAAGCAGGTTTTGAAGCAAGAAGCAAAAATTGAATACAGGTTGTGGACTTTTAACACTGATTATTAGCATTTCATCAAAAAGTGCACAAAATAGTTGTGGTGTGTATAAGTTCATGTTGTAACGCTCTTAAGAGCTTTGGTGGGCACTAGGACCTATAAAATGACTTTTTTTTTCTAAAAGTGCAACTGTTTTTTCAAATAAGTCCGTTTGCGAGTATGGATGGCGTAATTTCAAAGAACTAATAGTTGGTATGAAACAAACAGCCAATGTATGAGGACGTGTGTGACAGCAAATGATTTGAGAAACGATATTACAACTAACTCTAATGAACCTTAATTTAAAACAGTAGCCAAAGGCTAGGAACAAGAGAGATGGTCTACTCTAAGTTTATTTCACGACTGCTTATGAATCAAAAACTCCTATTTATAACATTTTGCAATACAAATTTCTAACAAAACGAACAAAGAAGGCAAAATCCAAATGGTTAGAAATGGTGGTAACTCCGCCATTGTAATACAGAATATATTAATACAAAAAAATCACTATGCCATGATTGGCTAATTGAAAGTATTAAATTTAAGATTAAAATTTCTAAATTTCCAATCTCATGTCTAACCCTTAATGACGAGAAAAAAAAATTTAAGTTGAATATCACAGTTTTGAATTTTTTTTTCCTCCTCTAATGCTCCTTTAATAACCTCAATCGGAAACTAATTATTTTTGTTATTTTATTGATAGAAGACTAAATGCGATTCCGCGGGCAACGTTGTCAAACAGCGTTAGCTTCGCCTTCTAAATGTTATAGTTAATTACACATGATAGAAAGTAACCAGAGCACAATTTTGCTAATGAAAAATAAAATGTATCATTACTTACAGCTTCCATATGATACAAGCCTCCGACTGTGCACTTTAATACTTCAAGAGAGTTGATTACTTTTCTGCTATATTGCACATTGTTATCGAAATCGCTCATGTTGTAGTACACACGTTTGTTCATGTTGATCTTAAACTTTGTCGAAATATTGTAAATTTTTGACATGAGGCTCGCGGCGGGAAACATTGCGCTCATTAGCGTAAGGAAGGAGGCAGAAATTAATAAGAAAACGCCGACTCCAAGAGATCCTCGCAGCCTTATAAGGCAGAAGGCAGTTACAATCACTTCAAGTATAACAGCGATCTTAAGTGAAGGTAACAGAATAGTTCCAAAAACAGTGTTGTAAAGTTGATTGAAAAGTTGCATTGTTCGGTAGACGTGAACACATTGTTGTGTAGATTTGTTTTCCATTCTGGGCCATTCCACACTGTCGCAAACATTACACGCATTTTCTTAACAAAGTACTCAGACAACTTGGTTATAAGTTTTAACTATTTAAGATTAGACGAACTTTAAAAAAAAATATTTTAATAATATTTTTGACTACTCAAATAAACGTTTTACACAAAAAATGAAGTTACCAAGACTTTTTTAACCAGAATATGGGAGTTAGCATTGATGGAATGAGCGCAGAAAGTAGCATTATCAATTCGCAAACAAATAGGCTTGCTCCAAAGACGACAAGAAGAGTGTATATGATGCGATACAGCAGAGTTTTGAAGAGGGCTAAATTATAAGCGTAGTTTTGCGTCGCAATAACAAACGTATGCCATACAACAGAAAATAAAAAGATTGCAAAACTGTATCCGCGTATTTTTCCTGGTTGATAATTTATTTCTGGTTCATAACCTAGAATAAATCGTCAAATAAATTTGACAGCATAATAATATTTACAGTGTAAACGATTGTGCAACCCGTCACTGTATGATAATATGTATTTATTATAAAACTAAATTTAAAAATGTAACTAATAATATAACAAAAATGTACAATAGTAGTAAAAATATTACAATAAGTTTTTTACCCTTTCTAAGTTTTTCATTGATCGTTAAGATATTATTAGCTAGATGGGCAATTTCCGTATGATATTTCACTAGTGTTGTTCTAGTTAGCATTGCTTCTGCTAGGGCAACGTTAACAAATATCAACATAATTTGTGTAGTAATATTTTTACTGTGAAGGATTTGTGCGACACCAATTAGAACCGTTGAAATTTGAAAAGTTATAGCAACTGTTGTTAGAAGAACTCTCAATTTTTTCCAGGTTTGCACGACCACCACTTTTTGTGAGGTTGCATTGTACTTAACCTCAATTAATTTTAACTTTGTTGTGAGAGTTAACGTGTATTTAAAAACATTTAATTCAAAACTGCTCATCATGGTTGTATTTGGTAGGTTTTAAGTTATCGCTTACAGCTGGATATTGTTTATATATACCAAATTTACACATCAGATATGCATGTAACCTGTAATTATTATTAATTAGAAAATTAAAATTTCTACTAATAAGTGGCAATTAAAAAAGTTATTGACAAGAAACTATTGAAAAAGTAAAACAAGCAGTAATTACGTAAATTGAATTGAATTTCGGTTCGATACTGAATAATGTGCTTCTAAGCCATAATTATGTCATTCAGTTGAATTGGACAATTTAATTGGGACTTTTGACTTGCCTTAATTGATATGCAGAACATAAGTTAACTTCTCGACTTTCGGTTGGAATACTTGGACAATATAAACTAAATAAGATTTATAGGTAAATAAATCATTAAAAATATTATAACTTATTAGATATAAATACATTATAACTATTATTGTCATCTAAAAAAAAGTAAAAATAACAAATAATAAAGAACTGTTTACTATTTCTTTCTTTCCATGTTTTTAGTTAGCTTTGCAAGAAATAGGAAGGGAATTTTTAGGTATCCCCCTCGGTCGTTTTGAGCGTGAGGGTGAAAACTGTGGAGCAAATAATTGTATTTAGTGTGAAATATGTACAAAATATCTCCATTCGGCAAAATTAAATTCAATCTCTATTCATGACAAAATAAACCGTGGTAAAACGGTCAACCAGTAGCGGAAGTGGGAACGTTAGAATTAGAAAAATACTAAAATCATTAAA
>JAQFYP010004131.1:0-10053 GCA_034694865.1 Bilobella braunerae
GAGCCGGTATGCGAAAAACAGGGATCGGCCTCTGCCTAAGCAGATGCCCCTCGGTGGTCAACCCCACGTTCTCTGTTTAGCAGAAAGCTTTCAGCCTCAACCCCCAAGTCAACTCACAGGCCGAGACCACACTCCCCCACTCACTATTGTAACCGCCCAGAAGGGTCATCGGCCAACCCTTAAGGGGTCGCCTAACCTTCCTAGAGGTCGCGCAGAGTTCGGAGCACCAATCTTTAACTAAGGTCAACTTGACCTTGAAAATAACCCTTGAAGGTCAGGATTAATTGAAATGGTGGTATTGGGCCGGGGGACCCTTGGTAGGGAATGGCAGTACTTGAAGGTTCCAACCGATAAGGGCGGTACCTCCAAGTTCCAACCGGTAAGGGCAGATAAATCCGACCCTTAGGTTGTCCTAAGGACCAGCGGTCAAGTCCAGCCTGAGGGCGGACAAGTCCAGCCAGACAGTAGCGGACGGCGGAGAACCCAACCGAGCGCTACTCCTTAGGAAAGGGGGACCCTTAATTACGTACTGGCGGGCGGACAATCCAACCCCTTCGGCAAGGCCGGAAATACAAATCGATATTTCCCTTATTTCGACAAATTCCTTATTTCCCAGCAATACATTTTTAAAATAATTTGTTTTTAAAAACCTGTTACTGCTCCATGGCGAGAAAGAGGTCCTTCTAAGGGACGCGCCCTCCCTGCCGATGAACTTGGGAGCCGTGGTCCTTAAGAGGATGGTGTGAGAGACACTTTGTCGACTTGTAGATTTTGCTTCTTAAACTTTATTTATTTAATTTACTTCAATTTGAGTACTTAGCATTTACTAGCGTTAGCTTAGAGGAAGAAAATTAGACTAAAAAAAGCTCGAAAACTACATTGATTCTGAAGTTTTTATAACCTACCTTA
Source organism: Bilobella braunerae (assembly GCA_034694865.1). NCBI lineage: Eukaryota > Metazoa > Arthropoda > Collembola > Poduromorpha > Neanuridae > Bilobella > Bilobella braunerae. The sequence continues at coordinate 910 of JAQFYP010004131.1, forward strand.
ATCTAGTTTCTATGCGAAGGGATTCTAATACCAAGACTCACTAGAGTCATTAAAATTATCTAAAACCTTGTTCTGCATCTCCATGCACTTAATGTTAAATTATATTAACCCTTCCTGAACTCTTAGAAACTGTCAAATAAATTTGTCAAATTTATAATTTAGAGTCTCTCCCTTCCTTCCTTTGCACAATTTCCAATTTTGCAGTCTAGCGCCATTGGGATTATCATAACATTTTGTTTCATGCAAAACTAGTTGACCTTGAAACGTCATTTTGAGGTCAAGGGGTCATTTTTGTGTGAAGGGGGATCTAGGTTCATCGGGACCATTATAACTTTTTGTTTCATGCAAAATTAGAGTTTGACCTTGAAAGGTGCCTTAGACAAATGTTGCTCCCCTTTATGAGAGGAACAACTTTTGTAGACGTTATTTTTTATGTTGTCATAGAAAGATTTCATTGACCTTGACTTTTGCCTGACCTCTCACCACAACCAACCAATGACCAACTGCGTTATATATATATTAATATTTAAACCAACTTTATCATTCAATGCACTTCTCTTCTAATTTGTTCATAAAATATTCTGACATTTTAGTTTTTAATCATAGAATCATTTTTTTGATTTGCAACATACGTAAAAATCTAAATATAAAATTCAAAATATGTCAGCCGCTTTACCATTTTTTAATTAAATTATGATGAAAATCTAATAAGACGTTTTTTAAGTAGGTATTATATTGTTATGCTCTATTCACACTTAACTTGAATAGTATTTTACGTATATTTTTGACAGCCATGCTTTATTAGCAAGTATTTAATTTACTTTTAAAATAATTTTTCAAACGACTAATTAGAAAAAATTAGTTCAGATGAAAGTTTTCCGTATAATAGACAAGTTGAGCACGCCAAACGTAAGCCCTAACGCTAGCGCTAACTTAAGGACTTAGTGCTTGCGCTTACGTTAGCGGGAGACCTTACGTACGACATGTTGAGCATGCCAAATCTCTCCTTTACGTAAACTTTACGTAAACTTAAAACATATCAAAAGCGGGCGCGAATTCAAAATTGATTTTGAACACTTGTATAAGAGGCAAATTACTTAACAATTGTCAACTAATCGCATTTTGATTAACGTTAGACATATTCAAATTAGCTAACACTGTAATTCTGAATATATTTAACCTTTAACAGATGACTATGAATTAATTAGAAGACTTAACAACGGTTTTCGATTAACGATTGTATTTTCAAATTCAGTTAAATATTTGTGTTGTTAAAGTTGCGTTTCATCGGTGCATTATCAATTAGGAGTACCTATGCTAATCATGAAGCTTTTAAAGAGACGTCTCAAGTTTCTGTCTGAGAAATTGAAAATTCAGACCGTGGCCGGTTATTTTCGTTCAGTTCTAAAAGGAAGAGAACTATTGCTTGTTTAAATGTTTCGAATGATTTTAAATCATGTAGCAATTTTGCTTACTTCACAAGTTCACAATCAGTTGTTAGGCTTTCAATTAGTTTACTAAGAAGTTGACAAATCCAGCAATCGTTCATTGACGGTGGAAAGTCGGGTTCATGTAGAAGGGAGGACTTTAGCAGCTGCATGTCCTTCTTGAAAGTGAACACAGAGCGCTTGCCATATTGGAAATTGAATACAAACAGTATTAAACTAATTAACTATATTAATTAACTAATAACTAGATCAATTAATTAATCACTTAAGAATATCCTGATGCTTTGCGCCATTTCCTTCGAAGATGATGTCCGATGGTTAATTAAATTAGTTAAATTTAACTAATCAAACAATTAGTTAATTAAACTATAATTAAAACTGTGATGAAAACAATTAAAAATTGTTTTAAAGTTTAAAGTTTAAACAAAAATGTTTTGCCTAATTTACCAATCTATTTGAGCTTTCCACCGTCACCGGTGTTCTTATCTCCGTTATGTTTAAAAAAAAGTTGTTTTGTTTCCGTTTCCACGCTCTCCTGTTCGTCTACTTTTGCAAACTAACCGAAACGGAAAATACCATCCCAATGTTTATTTGAGTCCATATTCAATATTAGCCCTAAAATTTGCGGCAAGGTTTCTCGGAGCTAAGTAAGCTTTGCAGACCTGAATTTACAATTAATAGTTAATTTATAAGTAATATTAGTTTTTTTTTGGTCCTCATGTTTTCGAGCTTCTTAGGCCAGTCTTTAGTGCATCAAATATTTAATGAGTTATTCCTAATGTGCTCAGTTTAATGCCGAGAAAACAAAAATCGAAAAAATCATAACCGAGAACTATACCTGTTTAATTTGAACTTGGATATATATATATATATTTGTATTTTGTATTTGTTTTTGTTTTTGTTTTCGGGGGCGTCTATACTCTACGTTGCACGTTTGGTTACCTGAAGTGGTCAAACTATAGCAGATTGGATCAAACAAGGTTCAAAATCGAATTCAAAATCGTCTTTTTTAAATAAAGTGTGCAATTTTTTTTTTATAAAAATCGCACAGGACCTGTAGATTTCCGTTAGTAATTTCAACTAATTATGAAAAGTAAACAGTTTCTTACTCTAGCTTGGAATGATGTTGCATAGTTTCTTCCCATTGATTACTCCCTTCTTCAATAATTTCTATCTCAAGGTTTCTCATAACGCCCTTGAGAGAAGCAACAACCTCTTCTGCATAAAAGTCTGAGATTTCGGATTGCATCTTCTCATCTAACAAGTCATTCATAGCCGTACCCATCCTTGTAATGGCATACATATTGTTCTTGGGCTTGTCCTCTACCTTAAACACCACAATATTGTTAAGGACATCGTAAAGTGCGCCTCCGAGTTCGATGTAATATGGAATATGCCGTTCAAATTTATCAGCAATATTTTCAGCGATTCAGGTCCTTTTTCGTTGTTTGTTGTAATGCGTCTCCCGAGCCAGAACGAACGATCGGGATTTAGGCAGTGTGCAGAGTGGATGCGCGGACGCGACGCGAGGTTCCGTCGCGCGGCGTGAAGTAGCTCCTCCCCTTCTATGATGTCCCGGGCACTCTAGCCTATTTTCGAGCGCCTTTGCCACTGTTTCCAAATGTGGTTTCGGCTTAAGTCTGGTAAGGCCCGTTGTTGCTTTACACGTACACGCATTTGTGAGTAGCACACAGTGAACTTCTCATTTGTAATCTATTTTCCATGTACTCTACGTAATCTATGTACCCTTGACTCGTGTTGATTCTGGCTTACGCCGAATTTCAAATAAACGATTCACTGATTGATTGATTTGTGAGTAACATAAATGAAATTACCGCTATTTTTTATAGACAGTTGTCAAAAAACCGTCTGAATTTTTTGTTTTTGAAACTGCCACATCTTGCTCAATTATAATGTCTAGCAGTTCCATAGAAATAACAAGATGTTGTCATTTCTGAAAAAATAGAATTTGCGCTAATAAGGCTAAAGCAACGCATGTTACGCCAGCCAACAAACACAAATTAGAATCAAAAGGTTCACAGTAGCTGACACATATTTTATAGAATTGTAATTTTTTGAGCATGACAGTTAGTTATAGTGCACATTGTGCAATGGTTATAGAAATATATTTCTATCTCCATAATCCATGAGTTGCTGGTAGAATTTCAAGGGTGTCCTCGAGGAACTGTTTGTCCAAAATTTTGTATTAAATCTCATAACTTTATCATAAGGTTCGTTTACTGCACTTTACAAAACTTTCAATATTGATTCACTTTTCAAAATTCTAATTATTGAAATTTCAATTTTTAAAGGTTTGAAAACAAAGCGGCGCTTGCTTTGGGGCAGTTAGAAAGGTACGACTCGGACGAAATACTGGAACTGTTTGCAACAAGAAACACTTGTACAAATAAATACTTCTCTTTCTCTAGGTTCAAACTACTGATTTGAAAACTTTGAAATTTCGAAAGCTAGTAATATAAATTGTTTACTGCTCAATAAAGTTTTGACTAATATAACTTGAAGCTGTATTCAAACATAGTTGACGACTTAAATGTCACAACATTAACAATGCCACGATGAAAATTTTCAACGCCTTAATCAACGTCAACACATTAGAACTTTAAAAAATACAAATTCATACAGCTTAAAAACTAAGACAACCTTACAGTTTGATGCAGACAGTGGTTGAAGTAAACGAATGGTTGTACATCAGCTATTTCAAAAATTCACGCCATTACGTTCCGTCGACTGAAGCATTTATATCCTACACCATTTATTTTCGACCAAATTACCGACTTCCCTTGAGATACGGCGACAAATGTCAGAACGAAGCAAATTAAATTGTCGCAAAATCTTAGTAGTAGTGTGGAACCTATCGCCATTTTTATCCTCCAGTCTTGCCCACTTCTACCAAAATCAACACAAACGTGACAAAACATGCTTCCTTTAGAGTTGTGTTCAATTCAGGAGTTAATTATGTCAAAATTAAAACTATTGTGGTTAGAACAATTAAGTCTGAAGACCGTTAATTATAATAATGATTAGCTAATTATTTTGTAACTTAGGGGTCCGTCAGGTGTGCAAATTGTTGCATTTAATTAGTTAGTTGTCCTTACGAGATTAAAGTCTTAAGCATCATTAAACAAACTTAAAAATTTATTTGAAAAATATTGTTCGAAATTTTTGTTTGAACTTTTTTATTATTAATTTTTCAAAGTATTGGTTCTTGCAAGTGACTAGTGCTTAGGTCATTACACAATTATTAATTTTAAATACTACACCATTCAAAATAATTATGAGTAATATTACTACAAAATACTATAAATATAAATTAAATGAGACGAGTCGATTAAATAAATTAAAAAGAAAAGTTAATTTACTCAGATAAACCTACCATCTTAAGCACAATTATTGTGCTGAATAATGTTAGGAACTTAATTTAAATAAGGTGTAAACGCCCAACTATGTTAACGTCTCCGGATCACTTGCGGGTAGGAATTTTAGTCGAGCCGAGGCCATTACTACACCGTATATCATCATTGAGACCAACCGAGGCCCTGATCAATTTAGTCTCAAATTTTAATTCACTTACGCAATCTACAGTTTTACCAATTCCAGGCACTTTTCGGGTGAAAACAACCAGACATGAGGTAAGTAATGTTTAAACAATAAACAAAGTGTAGTAAACAAGGTGCAGCTAGTTAACTGTAAGCAATTAGTTGATTGTGGCTAATGATTTGTTTACAGTGGTAAGATTGAGAGGTGTGACAGGGTGTTTCATCCTAATGCGTCCACATTCGCCTCTGAGTCATGGTGTGAGGTAAACAAATAAACAATGTAAACAATTGTGTACATTTTTATTGCTCATGTTAAAGTTAAACACAATTAACTTAAATGCAATTATCGACTTACCCTTCCCAGCACTTTGGTTGTGATTTTTGCTGTCTTTGGACACTTCACGTCAACGACTGTGCCAAAGTCCTTGAAGAGTTACCGGGTCGAGCTTACTCTGCCGTTTTTCATGACACGCTGCAGAGAAATGCTTGGTAAACAGATGATCTAACATTTAATTAGTTAATTAGTGGTTAGATAATTTAACTTACTTATATTAAGCAGTCTAAATACGCATGCAGTGTTTATAAAAGTTACGAGATATAATTGCCGTATGTATTTTGCCCTGCATAATTAATGTTTGCAGGAAGATGCTGTTTCGTCGCGCCTGCGACATACGCCAGGAGTGCTTCCCTTCCTTCACGCTCATTTCCGTGGCTTCAGGAACAAAGCGTAAGTTACTCTTATTATATAAAAGTCGTAATTTTCTAAAACGTAATAGTGTAACAGTGTAAGTCTGTCGTGGAGCATGTTTGATCCTGCAAAAAACATAGTGCATGTGCGTGCACGAATGAGTTTGAGGTCAATTCTGGTTTTTTTCAGTTGCAGAAGACTTGCAAAACATGCCCTTCACACGAAAGCTTTCATAAATTTTCATTAGCATTTTTTGTGATCTTATAGTAATCCTAACCACTAAAAATTCTCTTGTCACAGTATGGGCTCGTTTAGCTATGTTAATTTAAATTTTTTTTTGATAGATCAATCGAAAACACGCTGTTTTGTGAGTGCAACCTTTTTGGATAAAAATGGCGCTATCTACTCACCAGACGGTCGAAACGGTAAATGCTCGTTTACATAATTTAATGGCTAATTATAATTTTAATTAAACTGGAAAGTATAACTAAAGATTATAACGAAAAATTAAAGTATAATTAAAATTCATTTATAATTAACTTAAAATGAACTAAAACAGGTGTCAACTTAGTTGAGATGACGGATAGAGACGGCAAATCTGACGTTACTGCTTCTCATTTCGAGATTCCTTTCAAGATTGATGAGCATATGGACTCCATCCGCTACTACGACACTCTGCGCATTCTCCTGCGCATGTGGACTGTTCCTAACGAAAAGGGATTTAAATCGAGTGGTGCGCCATCATTGGCCAAAAACTTAGGACTACTTCTCGACGACCCCACCTTTGCAGACGTTGCTCTTGACGTTGGGTCCTCTCGAATCCTGGCTCACAGAGCTGTCTTGGCCGGTAAGGATACGTCTACGATTATGTCTAATAAAAGCCGAGTGTGCGTTAGCTCCCTCGTCATGTGACGGGCATGTTTGGCTAAACATTTTCTTTTCTTTTTTCAGCTCGAAGTTCTGTTTTCCGAGAGTACCTCATTGCTGCTTCAAAAGACTCGCCTCAAGGGATGGAGACCCTCAATTTGTCCGACTACTTGTCCAATGTTGTGCACGGAATGTTGAAGTACATGTACACAGATCAGTTTCCCAATTTGCCTGAATTTGAGGAGAAACTTGGCATCATCGCAATTGCAGAGGCGTACAACTTGGAGCGGCTCAGAAATGTGTATGCAAATATAATCTTGAGTGAAGTTAACGCCGAAAACGTGTTCGACGCTCTTGAGTGCTCCATTCGATGCAACTGCAAAGTGCTCAGGAAGAACGTCATCTGCTATTTAAAAGAGTAAGGCGTCTTAGATAAGTTAGCCAAACACGCCCGAACTGGATCTGTAGTTGCATTTTGTGAGAAATTTCTTGCAGAAAGAAGAATCCAAACAAGCCCGTAGTGGAACAGGAGTCTCCTTGAATGTAGGTGCGTCCTTGGGCGGGCGTGTTTGGCTAGTTTTCATATACAACTTTAAACTTCAATGGATTATTCATTTTAAATTTTAGTAGTTAAATTTAAATTTAGTACATATTGCATTTGCTGGGATAATAGGTAAAAACCAAAATTCAAAATTAAAATTATACAATTAGCGGGTGACCAAATGATACTTGTTCTTTGCAGAGCAAGAGTGTCCCTTGTTGGAAATCCAAAACTTGACCAGTTGGCAACAACGCATCTGCAGGAAGTGCTCGAGGTCTTGGCTGAGGTGACGGCAACTTAGGCAAAACGTGCAGAAGGAACATTTATTAGTTTTAGAGTTAACAGAAACAGTAATTAACTAATTAACTCAACATGACGAATTAACCAATTTAACTAGTGTGATCTTTACCTAATGTTATAATGAAATTATGAGTTAAAAATTTTGCACCATTGTGCTAAAATAAATCATGACTGCAATTTTTCGCGTCTTTTCACTGCTTGGCGAAAGTGTGGGTTACAGCAATGACATTCCTCGGTTTCATTTTTTTAAAGCCGATTTTTTTTAAAATAATTTTCAAATTGAGAAAATTTGAATTATATTAATTTTGAAAGGAGTTAATTCATTGTTCAATAAAATTTCATCTGAAATAAAGTTGTGCATGTCATGTATTACAGTTCTTGATGAAGGGCCATAAAAATGACAAATATTGTATGGATTGTGTATTTTTAAATTGAAAATAAAATAAAATAAAAGAAAGGCTACTCATTCATACTGAACAATAGTCGTACCTAATTTTCTTCAGAAATACATTTTATTCAAACTAATATAAATGTCCAACTCTGTTATCATCCATCATGGTCAATCGAAGGAAGGACTTTTAGTCAAGTCGAAACCCTCCCTCTGACGACGCGGTGTTGCGTCAGATGAACGTTTGAAATCAACAAACTTGTGTTCTCCTTCGTCTAAATCAAAACGCGAACGTTTAATTGCTCCTCAATTAAATCCTTCTAATTAACTTATTACTAAATAAGTCTGAAGTCATTTAGTCTAAAGTTACCATTCCATAGTGCTTTGTGGTGGGACATCACAATGGCGTAAGTTACAGGAGTTAACATTCCCCGAACAATTAAACAATTATTTAATTAGTTAGTTAACTTATCGTTAGTTAGCAATTCGCTAACCACCTGTTAACGAGTAATTAACTTTGTTTACAGTGAAAAAGCTGAGAGCTGCGTGGACATGTTTCTTCCCAATGCGACCCCATTCGACTCTAGGTCGTGGAGTGAGGTAAGTAGTCTTTAGTTAATTGGTTGCATACTTAACGTTACCTTTTGCATTTCGTAACTTTAACTAACTTCAATTAATTTTAACTAACTTTAAGTGGTTAATTATACTTTCCAGCACTTTGGCTCCGAATTTTGCTACCTTTGGACGATTCAAGTCAACGACTACGCCAAACTCCGCGACACCACCCTCCCCCTTTCCTCCAACGCATTTCATGACACCTTGATTCATGAGCATTGGTATTGGTAGTTAACTTACTTAGTTGATTAGCACAATTACGAATTAGTCTATTTACATTACGTAGACATTTTGTCTACGTTTAATTACTCTTAAAACTTACACTCTTACACTTAATTATTGAAGAAATGCTATTAAATTAAAATAACTATGTTTGCAGGAAAATTGTGTTACGTGCTAGTGAGAAAACACTGGGGGAGGGGAGCGGCGCATCTGCTAAATTTTCACTCGTTTTCTTGGGTCCAGGTCAAAATTGTAAGTTTTCACATATAAATGTCTCATTTTTGTGGTATACTTGCGACGTGTCACTATTTGTTAAGTTATTTGAACTAAAAAAACGGCGCGAGTTCCACACACTCAACATCAAAATAAAATTCGCATTAATTAAGTTAATTAATTCTTAATTAATCAACTCAAAAACTACTGCAATCACATAACAATCGGCGAAGGAACTTCCAAGGGTCACGTTGGTACCACTTAAGGTAAGTATCCTTCGTTATTTATCATAAATAAGTCAACTT
>JAQFYP010004132.1:0-10051 GCA_034694865.1 Bilobella braunerae
CTCCGGTTAGTTGTATATGACAGAGCACCACGAAACATACGGACGGTATTAGTTTTTGTAAGTACACTAATACAAAAAGTGTAAGTTTTAGTTTTCCTAAAACTGTGTATTGTCATTTATAATATTGCTTTTTGTAAAACTATACCTTACAACTCTAAATATATAACAATAAAAGGCCCACAATCCACATCTTATCTTAAAAAAAAAGTGGTATGGTAGCAGTGGGTGGTAGCCGTGTTGTACCGCCTTGTGCATAGGTTCCTCGGTGGTTACTTCCACGCTCATTGCTCAGCAGAACCTCCTCGTATCACTCCTCAAAACTTATAAGTCAACTGACCTGCCGATACTATTCTTTCTTACTTGTAGCAACATTAGCATGTTGGCCAAGGAATAGCATCTCAAATAGCAAAAAAAAACACAAACCGTGAAGTGTGAATTTTGTTTATAGGTTATTTCAGCGATATGGCATGGTTTCTACTGCGGAACTTATATTACATTTCTTAGTGGTAAGCAATGCAGCATTTAGTACTATTTTAAATTGTATTTGAGTGTTTGCATTTAATTTTACCATTTAGCTGCACTGTTTACCATGGCTGCAAGGAAGTTTCACAAATTTATTACGCCCTATTACGTTGGAACATCGCCAATATTAAAAATTGCTTACGATGTAGTTGCTTGTATCATTGTAAAGCTTCTAGTGGCTTACATGACACTACCATACCTAATGAGAGATTATGATTTATCCGTTGCGTTTTACACGTAAGGTCTTTAAATTAAAAATATAGAGACTCTGCTGATAATAGCTAATATTTGCTTTTATTGACATTTTCAGACGTTTATACTTCTTTCCCCACCTTGTGGCTCTACTAATTGTTTCATTTGGTTTCATACTAAAACAGGAATTGTGAAAAAAACCAGAGGTATCCAAAAATTTACAGCCAAATTAAAGAGTCGGTGAAGTTCTATCTAGAAATCAAACATTACTAATAAATAACTTTAAAGTCAGATTACCGTAAGTCCATACGTCCTAAGTGCCCACGGCCCGTAGTGCGGGGCCTTTGTCTTAACTTGGCTAGGTACCGAGGTCAAATCTCGGCAGGAGCACGGTAAAAATGTGGTGGTGTGTTAAGGGTGAGTAAACCTTGAAAGTTGCGGTGGGCTTGGGCCAGTATGAGAAAAACGGTGTTCGGCGTCTGCCTAAAAAGATGCTACTCGGTGGGCAACTCTACGTTCACTGTTCAGCAGAAAGCCCTTCGCTCTACTCCTCAGAACGTTCCAGCCTACTCACAGGGGTTCCATGCCATAATCTAAGCTCAATAATCTAAGCACCATATAATCTAAGCAATAATAATCTAAGCAACAATAATCTAAGCAGAACAAAAATCTAAGCAACGATAATCTAAGCAGAACAAATATCTAAGTAATAAAAATCTAAGCAACTTATAATTTTGGTACCAAAGATTTCAAAATTATGTGTATGTTTTAAATAACATTTTATATAAATTAATCATATAATATTCCCCTCAATTTCATATAAATCGAAATTTTTCTGTTGAGTAAAATTTTTCCAGAAAGAAAAGAAAGAGCTCTTTTTAGGGTCCTCCCTCCTCGGCGCCTAAATTTGAACTGAAATAATAGCCTTCAAGTTCTGACGAATGCGTATTTCAAACCAGTCGCTCATAGCGACTAATAAATTTCACATTTTGGGTTGGAAGCAAATTGCATGAAATCTCTCTCCCCCCACCCCGCCCCATTTAAGCACGCTCCTGTCTTATTCTGCTAAGTAATTTATTGACAAATAATTATTTTGTTATTCTTATGTTTTTCTAAAGTTTTGAAAATTTTATTGCATATAAACTAATGACTCTGCTAATCTATTTAAAAGATGTGTCATTAATTCACTGTTAACCTTGGCAGCCATATTTCGTGTGGATTTCGTTACCAGGACAGGGTTGAATAGATTGATTGCTATCACTTGAATCAGCTAAAGTTGTAGTGACTAGAAGAGTGACAACCAGCATCACTGCTATGAATAAGCACTGTCGAACGGTGGGCATTTCTTTAATTAAACAAGACAAGAGTTCTGCAAAAAAAGTAATAACCATTAAAAGACAATTTAAAGTGTAAATTAAAGCAATTGTTCTGTATATATTTTGTATTGTAACTATATATATATATTCTCATTTTAATTTCTGGGTCGTTATTTAATGTTTTAAAATAGACTTTTTCAAAGCAAAGGAGTGCTGCGTGGCAGTTAATAATTGATTTTAGAAAAAAAAAAGTAATTTTTTTTAGATTAAATGCCCATTTATGTGGCTGGGCGAGGAGTAAGGGTTCGGTGGAATGGAATTTTTGTGTAGCCGGCACGGACACACAGCAGCTACGGAAAGGTACGACAAAAAAAATTTGACAAATGTTAAGAGGAATATATAATAATTTAAATTAAACTTCGAGTAGTCGGACAAGTGTTGCACGCTAATATCTATACCAATCGACAGTGTTTTTAACATCAAATTGTCGCTGGAAACATGGAATTGGATATATTGGAATTTTATCGAATTAAGGATTATCAAATATTTCTAACTCAACTAAGAACGCTACATGAACAAATCTTGTAGGATATATTACTAGAAAATTATTAAATGTTACCTCAATATCGCTGAGTTATCTTCTGAATACAATCTGCAAGTTGAAGCCCGAGTTTTATACCAAAATGCAACAGTAGAGAAATGAAACTGTGCAAAAATGTATGTTGCATAAGGCCTGTATTTTTAGTTCTAAATTGGTTAGGTAAAGAACAGGTCCCACAGACGTCAATCATGAGCAGGAATTCTCAATGTGAATTTTTAGGCCGGGTTTTTCATTTCCCCTGTTGGCGTAAGCCAGGTGCAGCTAATGGTAAACCTAGCATTAGCAAAATGACGAATAGTTTTTTATCCGTTCAGGTTTGAGAATATTAGTGTCAAATTTCGATTAATTATTACTAACGAAATGTATCAAATGCTTTCTCTCGGATTGGTCAAGTTGTCACCAGCTTTAGTCAGACATAGCCACTGAGAACGTGGGTTTAAATCGCTGAGTAGGTTTAAATTTGTTTTTGCAAAAGCTTTCTTTCCAGTCATTTATTTGATTGGAAAAATGTGTGTGCAAATTTTTGTGAGTAGGCTGAACAATCAGAAGATATGAAAATGAAGGGTAATGTTGCGCGCAGGCTTGAGAAAATTTTCCAAGTTTCCCTCATTGGCATAGAGTCGCTAGTGATTAACATGATAAGGCTAGGGCCGTACATAACGTAGCACCACGTTAGTGGTGCTATGTCAGTTAATGCTTTAGGCCTGTAAACCAGCGAAAGTTTACGAATAGCATGTTGTGCTCGCTTGATGACAAAATATGTGTTAATAAGTTTTTCTACCTTTTTCGCTTTACCGAACATGTTAACTATCTGCCTTACGGAGTGACATTTCCTACTCTTTTTTTAAATTATAGCTATTCTTTGAAGGATTACAGGGCCCTTAAGTACCCTTAGCGTCCCCTTGCCCCTCCAAAAGCTCCAGGCACTCCCCTCTTTGGGCTACCTGGAGAACTAGAGGAGCAAAGGGAACCGATCGAGCCAAACCAAATCACCTTGCTCTAAAGCAAAGCACTCCTCGCCCTCGCCACTCGCCACACTACTTCTGCTGTACATTGCAGGAGCTCGTGGCAGACGACTCGGGACACACCACGGAGCAAGACCGACCCACCACTCGCCATCATCTTCGTTGTGACCCTTGACCTCAACTTCACCTCTACTTAATTAGTGCTCTTTGTTAGAGCCACAGTTCTTCTCTTTGTTTAAATAAAAGGCCCCGTGGGCCCTTAAATCAGTGCCCTTTGACCTCGAGGAGATCGTTTGTTCTTTTGGAACCGTTGGTTCGGTGGATCGTTGCATCAAGGTAGGCCAAAGCCTTTGTCATTTGTAGTGTAAGGGCAGCATCACCCCGGCACCGTAGGTCATCTTCCCCAGACCCTTTCTGACCCCTTTCAGGTCCCGTGACCCCTTGACCTCTGACCCCACTCCCCATCATCTTGCACAGTAAAGATCCCGCAACGCCTCTTGCATCTTATCTTATACTGATGATTAAGATAAAAAAAATTCCAAAGACTACACTTAAGTGGGAGAATTGGCAGCAAAAGACCATTTTTAATTAGGCTAGAAGACGACAGAAGAGAAAAGTAGAAATTTGAGATTAGAAATTATGCTGTGTCATCGATGTTGGCCAAGCCATGCAAAAATGGCTAACCTAATCGAAATACAATTTTTTTTTCTGAATAACCTAATAACAGGGGGAACTTTCATTGTGTCTAATTTATTCACTTGAAATTTGTTTTGGCTGATTTGAAGAAGTAAAACCTCTAAAAACGTTAAATGAAGATTAAGCGGAAGCAACACGCTTGTTACTTGTTCAGTAACACGAGAATTGCTGGTCGACAATGCTGAAAAACGGAAAACTAAGGATAATATGATTTAGTATTTCACGAATTAAATATTTCTTCACATAAAAATATACTATCAAAACAGCCGTCAAAAATGCCTGAATTCTAATCCAAATCTTTTCGACTTCTGGTGAAATCCAGAACTGTGAAGTTAACTACTTCAGCTTGGCTTCACATTTTCCGAAGCTGAATTAAAATCCATATCTTTTTACATTGTAGCAAAACGTCTCTAAAATTAAATTAACTCTTCATATGTCTCGGATGGGGCATCTAAAATTTTGTTGAAACGCATTTGCTTATGTTGTGCCCAAAATAACTTTTAAAAATCATTATTGCGACACTTAAGGATTTAATATTTTATTTATTGGCACTTTGTTAAATGACACTTGAAAGTCGAATAATATGTTATGAAAGCAATAGAATTTTGTTAAAAGCTTCAGTTTCATAATCTGTTTTCGCATAAGATAAAAAACACATTTTGGAAACTTTTGAACTTTTTTTAAACTTTGCATTTATTATTGTTCTATTCCCAAGTTTACTTAGCCGTAAAATTTTTTTAAAAATAGTTACTAAATAAAGGAAGCCGTCCACACATGATCCAACGCATTTAATGCTTGGTAAGGATAATTGACCGCTGAGTGAAGGTCAGTTTAGAGTTGTCGCAGTAGCATTGGAAATAGAGGAATATAGCAAAATAAGTGGAATAAAAATTGATGAAAAAAATTATAATTCAGAAGTGCTAGCTGCTATTATGCTGATAAAGTCATGACTTTGAAAAACAAAGCAGGGAGTGGTAGTTTAATATAATATATTTAAGACACCTACAATTAATTAGCTTCAATTAGCCAATCAATCGCTTATTTAACATTAGGCATATGCCATAATCAACACGAATTACAAGTTGCACAATTACATTTTAAAATTCTAGAGTAAAGTTAAAAGTAGCTGCATAGAGTTTGGCTTTTGCATTGTTGTGTATAGAATTATATTGCTGAATAACTTGACGGTATGTGGGCTGTTCTAAATTTAAGGTTGGGTTCTTGGTATCAAGTGTATTGGAAATAATCTAAACTTCTGTTTGACATCCCGTCATATCTCGTGCCTTAATCCTAGGTCAAGGTACTGTCAACCTTTGATGTTTCCTTCAATTCTGAGTTTGGTAATTGGGAGTATCCAGTACGTTTCGAGGATTTTGTTGATTAGTAAGTATTTCGTTTATCGTTCAACTCCTGATGCGAGATTATTACGACAGTAGTGGTTGCGTTCCTGAGTGGGTGGGTCTTGTAACTTGTAGCGAACGGTCAGCGTTTCGAAAACGATGAAAATGGGCTTTATTAGAACGGGAAAGTGGCTGGAGAATCTTCCGAAAATTTTCAGTGGAAACTGTTTTTGTCCGTCCATTGTTGATAGCTGTTTCTGTAACAAGTTGATGTCAAGTTTTGGATGATCTCAATGTTACCTTAGGTTACGTCCGCGGAGTTTAATGATGACACTCGTGGACTTTGACTTAAAGGCCCTGTGCGAAGGTCTACTAATTACAATTAACCGAGAAAAACTGGTGTAGTTGAACGTCGGTTGATGAGGATGAGAAGATGACACGGTGTGGCGTCAATTATCTAATTGAGTTGAAGACAATTGATGGCCTTTTGTTGACAAAATAGACGTTCTCCCTCTCCTAATGCAGACCATTACCGATTATTATACAATTTGTAATAGACTAAAATCTTAAAAACTTTGTGTGATAGGACGCCTAAATAGTATTTTATACCTTATTCTTATAATATTGAACCATATATAAAAATAGCAATGAGGTGACAAGAGTTAAAGTAATACACACAGCCAGACTGCACTGTCATAAATAATATAATATTAAAAAATGACATCATTTGACATTCCTGCAGAGCGGATGGTCAACATGTAAAAGATAGGGCAGGGAATTGGTAGGAAAAGAGCTCATTAGCATAGATGTTGTCATCAAGCTTCATCATTATCAACATTCCGCTGTTTTACGTGCCTAATCCACAACGGGAGGACACAAACCTCAAATCAAGTTCGGCCTTAGACTTCACTGCAGGTGACTATGCAAATGAGAATTGTCTTTAGGGTTACCTCGAGAGCATTGGAAAACCTATCTTGTAATTTCCATATCTTCTGACTTTTGCTTTCCTAATCACGTAGATACGTACAAATATTAGTTACTAAGGCACACGGACGGATGTGTGGATCAAAAGGCGGAGCTGCAATAGCGTAGGTCCAAAATCGTAGTTGCCCACAAGTGTAGTGACCAAAAGCGTCGTTACTCAAATGCGTAGATGGCAAATTGAGTAGAATCAAAAAGACTAGTGATCGAAAACGTATCGCAAACTAATTACACTTTGAGCATGATTTTAAATTTATTTAAACAGCTATCATAATTTTCATGACTAAACAAAAACAACTAAATATATACATTTTTTAAATGCTATTTGACATTCGCCAGGTCAACTTTTTGCTTGTGTGAGTGAATGTGGGAGGGTGGTCTCAGCTTTTGAGTTGACTAGGAAGTTCTGAGAAGTGTGGCAATTGGCTTTCTGTTGCACAATGATCACGGGGTCGACCACCGAGGAGCCTTTGCTTATGCAAAGGCCGATCACTGCGCTACGCATACCGGCTCACGCCCAATCTCCACGACCGCAACTACTGCGCGCTTCCACTCACCACTACCACACCAAGCACATTTTTTTTACTGTGCTCTGTGCTCCCACCGTGATTCGATCTCGGCACATACCCAAGCTAGGACAAGGGTCCTAACCCCTCCCCGGACTTCGAACCGTGGGCTAAATCCACTAAATATAAATAATCAATTTTGTAAAATAAATTTAACTAATTATTCAAATATAAACCTACTAATAAATATAAACTAAAAATATAATTAGGTCAATCCAAATCAATCATTAAATTTAAACAATGGAACGCATTTATTGTTTTTTATATAAAGTTTATAATTGAGTGGTTAAAAGTCATCCTTAAATAATAAAGAAGCATTTTTTAACGAAATTATAATTTTTAATTGCGAATCAATTAAAACAAGCTTGAGTTCAGACCTTTCAATGTTTCGACTCTTACTTATATGGTGAGTACCACGAAAATAAATACACCCCGATCAGTGTTCAGGAAAGTATTGGCAATTGTGACTCGATTATGGAGGGCTAAATACGAATAAAATTTTAGAACTAGAATAGACACTACGTTATTGTCGGAGTTAATCGAAGCGAATTCGCTTGTTCCTAAGTTTAGCATATTTGTATAAGAGTTTAACAATAAATAAATAAATAAACATAAGAGTTTAATTCGGTAGCTGGCCATAATACCGAAAAGAAAAAATTTCTAAACAATACCATCTAAAAAATTATCAAAATAAAAATCTCTACCCGTTAATAATCTCTACACAAGAAAAACCACTAAAATAAAAATCTGGTCCCAAAGCTTTAAGGGGTAAAAGTTCAACAGTAATTTTCTTTTATTTTAAGGTCCAGTTTTAAACGTTAGGTTAAGGTTGTAAGTGAATACGCAAAGGACAATTATTAACAATGCTGTTTTTGATGCTGATTTGAGCGTAAACTGCATGTTTTGCCTCGTTTCAGTGAATTTGTTTTGAACTTTGACGCCTTATAACTTTTATGGGTCTTTTTATATGTTTAAGATCCTTTTAATTTTAGAGGTTTTTGTAGCGTAGAGATTTTTTATTAGATATTTTTGTAGAAATGTTTTTAGGGATCATGGCATGGACCAGTTTAATTGATTAAGCATAATTCGCTATGGTTCAATACACCAAAGTTGACGCCCTCCTCCCTCCAGTAACTTCATCCCTTCCAGGGGTTCATTCGAAAACTCAATATTAGCCCTCACGGCAGTATTTTGGAGTATTTAACAAGGGGTCTTGGGGTTCATCTAAAGACTCAATATTATGGGGGCGTTACATTCATTATAAATTATACATCACAATATTCTTAAGTAATCTTAACTAATAAAACTAAATGTTATTGGGCTTCGATCTTACTTATTTTTAACACTTTTTTTTTCAATTTGAGGTGCTGAGGTGCTGAGTTGACTCACCGGTGGTGATGCGTCAAGTACTCAGCTTTTTTTTTTTTGAAAAAAAAAAAAAAATTGGGTGCTGATGTGCTGAGTCGATGCTTTGTAATACCCTAACATGTAAGTTAGGCGATGATTTGAGGTGCCCAGTTAACGGTGCTGAGTTGACGCACCCTTCTTGGGAGTAGAAAAAAGCCAAAATTATTTTCGAAAATTTGAAAAAAAAAATTGGCCATGGAGTGAAAACCAGGTAAGGGGTTAGCTTTGGAACTGGCTGAATCTATGTTTTTGCTTTTGAGACCTTGTAAGTACTTTTTGGATTTTTATTCAATTGCCATTAATTGAAATAAAATTTTTAAAATACAATATTTAAATGATTGGTTCACAAAATAGTAGTTGGATTTAATACGTAGTTTTTTAAACTTTACCTGTCCCTTCTTTCAAAACGCTTGAAAAGTAAATCGATGCATTGTATTTAAATGTATGTCCGTGCTTCAACAATCGAAAATGTGCAGTAGTCTTGTGAATGTTTTAGTACGTTTACAAAGTTTTGGCTCAATCTAAAGGAATTGCGACGCGCGGTGTCATTGCTAGCGGCTTAGTGAAGAAGCAGATGTACTACGGTAGAATTAATGTTACCAAATGAGGGTGGATCGGTTAAGGAAGCGCCATTCAGGTTGCAATAGCCGCAAAGTCCGCCTAACAAAATGTGTTGGCTGCGCGGCCGCGGCCGCTCATTGAGCCTAGGTGGGCTGGCTGGTAGTAGAAAATTCAGTGTATGTTTGTGTTGTTGTGATCTTAATGTAGAAAGCTGATTCATTGGATAAAGGGAATGAAAATCGAAGTAAGAATATTGGAGAAACCACGACTCAAATATTTTCTCATCTATTTTATGAAATTTATCGTCTTTGTTAGTGGTTTAGTATTTGGCTTAGCCGCCCTAACGAAGGTTAATTTTAAATTTTGGGGTAGGAGTCGTTGCAGCATGTAATGGTTGTCTTTAATCAAATATAATATAGTGCCACCTTTTTGTTTCAAATACAATCGAAATCGTAAATGCAAATACAAACCTTGGCTCCATTTACAAGTGCTTTTGAAACTATTATCTTGAAGAATGAAAATCCTTACTCTAATTGAAAGGCAAGGATTTATTCTGTGGATTTTTGATTGCTAGACATTTTTGAAGCTAACTTTACTTTAATTGCAAAAAGATAGCCATAATTAGCGAGATAAGATTTTGAATACTTTAAATTAACTAGAAAAAATAGAGCGGGTTCGAGCATCGCAATTTGCTTCAATACCAATTCTTGTTTGATCTTGAAAATGTTAAGACATGTTCCAAGAAGTTTGAGACAGACTAACTACGTCTACTTAATTTTATTGGCTCTGATTTGTAATTGTTTAAAGATAATGTTATGCAAGAAATATTATTTTAACCTGCGAATGTAACACGTACATTTACTTCTCCATACCAATTTGCAAAGTGAGGTTGACCACCGGGGAT
>JAQFYP010004133.1:0-10051 GCA_034694865.1 Bilobella braunerae
CTACAATTGGCATTGAGCTTAGCATTACATCATATGCAAATGAACCCTCCTTACCCACTTAGGCAGAGCAATTAGTCGGATCTTCCCTTTCCAAAAAGGATTCCACCCCAGAAGAGCCAAAGCGGAGACCTTAATTTGGACCAGAAGAGGAGAGATGACCTTGGACTCGTCACACACCTTTGGGACAGAGAATTAGGCACAAAATAAAAGTAGAGCACTTAAATGTAACTAATACCCTCTTCACCACCACCACTTATACTGATCTGGCAGAAGGGGAGTTAAAGTTAATAGCGTTGGCAATTAAACTTCTCCCTCTCCAGCTCCCTTCTACAGCGCTGCTCCTGACATACCCTCCACCAGTGACTTAGGAGGAACCTGAAGGTAAAAGGAAGTCCATGAGGGTGGAAATGTTGCCCAATTCTCCTGATTAGTACCCATTACCAGATACATTGTCATGTCACCCAATTGTGGGCCAAATGCCGATACTCATATACCATACCCTTATGTCATGCCTTTCTCCAAGACCCTCTCTCTAGACAATGCGGTTTAAACAATTGATAATTGACGTACCTTTAGAGAGTGAAGGTGACGAGAGGCAGGAAGAGTTGCCGGGTGAGAGGTCAAAGGTCAGCGGATGGAGGCTGCGGCGGAGGTGCCCGACGGAGTGGATAAGATGACGAGGGAGGAAAGAATGAATCTCGTGAATCTGAAGGGGAAGAATGTCTATTAATTGGCCTATGCAAGTTGTAGCCTTCTTGGCTCCTGCTCCTGGAATGCTTACAGCTCTAGCTTCTAGAACTTCTCGATTACTTACACCCGAACAGGGAGGAAATCCAGCTAAGGGTGTTCAGGCAGTCGCAATCAATACTACGCCCCCAAATGCAAAAATAGGCGTTCGGGGTCTTCCACCCCCTCCCCCGGGGTCATCCCCACCCCGCCCGGGGTCACTGGGGTCAAAACTACCCAAAACTCGTACTTATGGCGTCCATCCCTTTCTCCAGTGCTAATCCCAACCCCAAGGGGGCAAGGGTGCCATTACCCCGGATCCCCCGGAAGGGGTGCTAGTTTCCGGGGACTGCAAAAGGTCAATGACCCGCTCAAGGGTCAATGACCTTTCGTTTTCTTGTGCAAATTCCCAGCGGCAAAACGCCGGTAAAGCTTCAAGTAAGTAACCCTCCTTAAGTCATCGGGCCCTTAAGGGCTTCATCCCTTAAATTTTGAGCGAGCCTTGGACTCAAGGCCGTTGGTTTTTTACTCCTTGAGGAATTAGCGCCGGAGAGCAGCAGTGTTAGCGCCTCATGACCCTTGGCTCGGGATTTTGAATTTGAAAATGGCGCGTGATTGAGGGTTCATATTTCTTAGTCCTTCCTAAGGGCCCACATGGCAAGGATCCCTTGTGAAGGGCTATCGGAGGAATTAGCGATTTCAATCAATATAAAAGCGAAATGATGGATGAGTTCGGGTGACCTCGCCGTGGGATAAGAAGTGGTTGATTGTGGAGCAGGGTTGGTTGGAGCTGTCTTTTGTGGTGGATTTGGGTCGATATGCAAGTTCACCCTCCATGGTCGACGCATGCATCGAACCCCACCCCTTCTTCCAGGACTCCAGGAAAAAGCCTTCCAGAACTCCAGCATGAATCCGTTCTCCAGAACTCCAGAAACTACCCGGCTCCCTTCGGCCTGGGGATGGTCGACGGAAGTTCTGGAAGGCGACGGAGCAGCGATCGATGGGGGTTACACCCTCCCCCTCAACCAACCATCGCCCAAGCAAAAAAATACAGAGCTCCTCTCCTGCTGCCCGGAATAATAAGGTCGG
Source organism: Bilobella braunerae (assembly GCA_034694865.1). Taxonomy (NCBI): domain Eukaryota; kingdom Metazoa; phylum Arthropoda; class Collembola; order Poduromorpha; family Neanuridae; genus Bilobella; species Bilobella braunerae. Next base: position 1,816 of record JAQFYP010004133.1, read on the forward strand.
GCTTTTCAAGAAAGCGGGTAGCAAGCAGTAGGGGCGAATAAATAAGGCAGTGTAGTAAAGACTGGGCTGGAAAGATGCGTCGCTGTCTCAAAATAGCAGAAACAGATGCTAGGGAAAGGAAGTCTGTCCGCGGTGTGTCAAGCGTTGTAAAAAAAAATTAACCCTATAAGAGCTCCTTTTTTCAAATATGTCCGCGGTATTTCGAACGTTGCAAAAGAAAATTGTCCCTAAGAACTGCGTTAGGTTGGGTCAGGTTAGACGGATTTAGCAAAAATTAGCCCTGCAGGCCTAATGTTTTTAAAGATGTCCGCGGTGTGCGCAATTTTGCATAAAGGGCTACTCCGCGGTGTATTTTTGCAAAATATACAGACCGTACGCCTTGAAACAACTATTTACATGTATAGAAAAAAGGTTTGAAGAAAGCTGCTAATTCACGTACGCACGCACGGTGTGGGAAACGTTGTAAAATTTAACCCTTTTGTTTAAACGTATAACTTAACTTTATTATTTAAAAAATTAAACAAAATTTACGATTCTCTTTAATTCTCTGCTAAAAATTCTTATATTTAATTGTATTGTTATAATTGCTTTGCACTTATGCCTATTCAAAATGACGTTTTTAAAAAAAAAATTGTTTCAGAAATTTCATGTGCTTAAGGGTTAAAACTAAAAGTAGAGAGCGTTTCTTGGAAGCTTCGGAGAAAGCACCTGCGCTGGACTTTCCATCTGCTGGGCGCACTTTCAGTGTTAACGGAAAATGCTTGAATATATCGCCTACAGAGGATGGAAGATGCGCTGAAATAGGGTAATAGCGATTTATGAAAACGAAATCCAAGATTTTTTAAATCTTTAAAAAAAGTTTCGTTCTAAATTCCATGGTACGATTCGGGTCATTTGTTTTCCTTGACCTAGATTTTTGAACTATTTACAGTGTAGCATGCTTCAAGGATTCGGATTCGGACGGTTAAAAGTGGGGTTTGCAAGCAACTTTGCATTGATGCTTCTGAAGAAGCACTTAAAAAGTATCTCGTTAAATATTTAGGGTCGTCCTTGGGGATTTTTTAAAAAATGAACACGCAAAGCATAAATAAATTCGCGAAGAAAAAACCAAGGAACGCTTTCACTCAGCCCTGCATTTTTTCAATCTGGTTTTGAAAAAGAAAACGGATTGCAATTTTTGAAGGTTCAAAGTGATATCTAGAAAAATATGTAAAGCGCTGATGATTTTTCACTGAAAAATGGCCAAGCCAAAAACGAAATCAGAGGCAGCGAATGCCGAAACCTTGTCACCTGAACCAGCTCCGTCGCTCAATTTGCGTTTGAATGAACCCCAAGTGACCATAGCTATTGACCAAAAAGGGCCACTGCTTGGAGGTGACAAGGTATCCGGAAGCGTCACGCTGGTAGTCACTACTGAAAAAGTCACTCGAGGTGAGCTCGTCACTTAGAAAGTGTGAGCGCTAAATTTTTGAGTTGTCATGTCAGGAGTCGTGGTGCACTGCTGCGGCGGCGCTGAAGTGAATTTCATGACCCCGGACAGGCTACTTCGCCGGCGGCGATTTCGAAAAACGAACCCTTACGAAGAATTATCGTCAGTTGAACTATTTGCCGATGCTTGGCAGTACCTTCTCGGTGGCCCGCGCGTGCGCCAGTACAAACTTACTCCTGGGACGCAACAAATGCCCTTTGCCTTCACTTTACCTAAAAACGTTGTGGCCTCCTATTCTGGAGGGCACGGTGGCGTGGAATACAAAATTCAGGTCAAGGTTAAGGGCTATGGAGAAGGGGTAAGGGACCAAGTGACGACGGTACCGTTCCCGGTGAAGGCGCCCTTAGACCTCAATTACTTTCAAGATGCCTGGAAGCCCTTGTCCATCGCTGCTAAGAAAACGAAAAAGATTTTCGGCTTTCGTCAGGGAATTATCGGTTTCGTGCTTGAGATTCCGCACGGTGGCGTTGTCGTCGGCGAAACCGTGGGCTTTACTGGAGAGCTGGTGAACACGACCAGCGATTGGACGGTTGAAAGTGTTGAAATACGACTTTTCCAGGCGAGTAAAACTTTTAGCCAAACAGTAACATAAATTCCTCAGCAGCATTTTGCCGAATTTTCAGTTATTCAGTTGGATTGGAGGATTATAGATTTTTAAATTACTCCAAACTACCATCCAGCATTCTACTCTTTTAGGATTTAAGCTGCCTAGAAGTAGAATGCAGGGTCGGTCTTTCTCATCAAAAATATTCAAAGTGTGTCCTCAATCCTCCAATCCAAATTCAGCCCGGTTATTCGGAAATGGAACACTTGTAATGCTTACTTTGTTATTCAAAGTTTTTTGAATTTAAAATTGGAATATGTTTTGTACAACAGAGCGATCTGTTTGCCGCTGGCGGAGAGATGACTTGGTCCAAACAGTGCATCTGGGAAGATGCCTATGATGGGATTGGGCAGGGAAAGATTGGCTACTGGCACGGAACCATCGGGCCGGTCCCACCTGTCCCACCAACCAACCTCGGTGGCTGCCACATAATTCGCCTTTCATATTGGCTCCAGGTTGGTTTGAGGAGACTTGCAGCGATTCAAAATTTCCCGGGACGGGAGTCGTTTGACATGATTGATTTGCGGCAGGTGTGCATGACGTACAGGAAGGCCCTTTCCAGGAAGAAGTACTCCCTTATTGAGGTCGGTGAACTCTTGGTAGGGAGCGTACCCTTCGACGACGACGAAATGGAGAAGTACCATTTGGAAGACGAGAAGGAGCGACAGCATCACGCCCTTCGATCAGGCGTCCGCTACCGACCGTCGCTCGACGAAATCCTGGGAGAGGAACCTAGCATCAGCTACTTTGTCAACTTCAGCGATCATCACAAACACAAGGAAGACGGTGACCACGAAGCACCGAAAGCGCACGACGAAGATGACTTACACCATGAGTAGATTCTAAAATCAAGATTTTATAAATAATAATAAAAAAAAAATAAAGATTTTCAAATTTTTTAAAATTCTGCTTTTCTAGTTAAACAACGCTGGATTCAAGACATTTTCCAAGAAGATTTCAGTCAATCAGATTTCGATCAAATCGCTAGAAATGAAATAACTTGAGACTTTGTAACTGTGCTTATTAAATACCTCTTATTTGTCAAAAAATGTATCTTATTTATAGATTTATCAAAAAATACTCATATTTATCAACTAAAATATTTTTGATATTTTGTGTTAAAATTTTCGTGCGTTTCATGATTTTGTTTGAGTTTTTTGTAAATTGTTTTTTCTTCTTCCTATAAATGATAGAGTTTGGCTTTGAAATTTCTTCAGGTTACTTCTGTTATAATTTGAATCATTTAATGCTAGTTGATAATTGAATCGAGATTGAATGTGACATAATGAAGGTCATTTGTAAAGGGAGCTTAATTGGAACGGTTAGGGACCTAGTGACCTTTGACTTGTCGTGAGGGCCCTTGGACGCATAATATGCTGAGTTGTGGATGGAAAGTCGAATGTAGAAGGAAGTAGCAGGTATTAAGTGGACCATAAAATGGCCATTTCAACTTGGGGAAAGTAATGTGACGACCAAAGTTTGTAAATGATCCTCCTTTATGTCTCTACTCCACCTTTCACCGGGGTGAAAAGTACGTTGGAAGCGATTTGGAATTCTAATTCTCAATTCTAGGAACAAATTTAGAAGGCACTGAATCCATGACAAATGAAATGAAGCACTTTCCCTGAATCCACCACCAGAACCCTTACCTTGAATCCTTAAGGCTCCCAATCTCGAATTCCACGCTGCCTTCCTCCCCAAATTGCAAAGGTGAACTTTGAGCGCCTTCATTCTTAAATCTTTCATTTCCCTAATTTTACAATAGCAATTAAAACGGTAATTGAAGCCATTCTACACTTAAAAGAATTATAGTTTTAAGATGCTTAAAATTCAAGAACGAGCAAATCCACTGTGAAAGACCAACTTGACCAAAAAAGGGAGAAAACATTATTTAAAAAATATCCGTTTTTTTTTACTAAAATTGACGAATCGGATCCGCATTTGTCGAAAGTAGTAACCTTTCATTTTTTTTTCAATAAGCTTGTTCAAAATTAATAAAATTGGAATTTCCTTTAAAAATTAAGCTCTAATTTTAATATCATTGCTAAAAATCTGTTACGAAAGGCGTCGCTTTGCTTTATACAACAATGCTTCCTGCTTTGAGTCGAATTTTTTAAAGAAAAAAAATTACCCGGAAGTATCATGTACTGGAATGTGTGATGTACTGGTAATAATTGTATTTCCAGTATCTGTTGAGCCAAGGTGCGTCTCCATTTTCCCTTTGCGTTTGAAGTGGAGAGAAAGCTGTGAAATCTGGTCAGAGCAATTTGAGGCCCTTTGAGACCGAAGGGATCCATTTTCTCGAGGATGCTTTCTCCAGGCCTGGAAGAGGGATGTCATCAGTCGATGCTAAAAGATTCAAAAGGCATTTGTGCTTGGTTGAATTTCCACTTTAAGGCACTCATTTCCTTCCTGCTCGATTCCTTCAATTTCTCCATTCTGATCCTCTATTTCGAACCTATTTTGAACAGAAAAAAGAAGAACAAGGAGAAAGTGGTGAAAGGAAGGCTCAAAGGAACTCATTGTCTCAGAAAAGGGCCTTCTTTGCCCAGTTGTTGCCAAAGACTGTCAAAAGCATCCTTTTTCCGGTGTCTTAATTCAATGTCCGTCGGCCCAGTCAACCAAACACTTGGATTCCAATGTACACTTTCTCCTCAACCTTTCACTGTATCAAGCAGATGCATTTCCTACTGAGGAGAACCTAACTTCTATTTTAATCGAATAAAACATCTTCCGCCCCAAAATCGAAAACTTACTTCAACAATATTTATCCAAATCTTACCACCCTTTACGAAAAGAGTCCCTTTAAGTTCAATTTAATATAACTATTAGTGGTTTTCTTTCTCAAAAATTCTTGAGTTGGAGGTTATGTGGTTTCAATTTTTTACATTTTAGAAATTTAGTTACACCGAAGTAAGCTTGGATATAAAATTTTATAGCGATGATTTTAGTTTTGAGGACGTTGTATTATTTTTGACGTTTGACATAGTTTAAGAAAAAAAAAACTTAAAATTTGACAATGCTCAGCACATGATTGATTTAAAAAAAAGGAGATATTTTTGTTTTTTGTTGTTAGTTTAGTTTTTTAGTTTTTTTTAACAACCAAGGGAAGGATGAGTAAAATTCGGTTTCGAAGATTTATTCTTACCTAAAAAAAAATTGAACTTTCTGATTTTTCTATCGCGTATTTCTGACAATTGGCAATTCACTGACATAAAAGAGAGTCATATCATAATACTCAATGACATTTTTTAAATACTTTGGAATTTCGAATAAAAAACGGTTCAAACCTTTTTGGCGTAAAGTGATTATAATTTGAGATTGATTAAAATCCTGCTCAAGACTAACTAGAAAGACTAGAAAAATGTAATCTAAAGTACTTTCTCCGTCCCTTTGTTTGCTTTCTCCTTATCGTCCGTTCTGGCCCTATCAACAATTTCCAAGGGACGGCTAGTGCTTTCCTCGGTGACAGGAAGTGGAAGAAAGAGGCACTTGACCATCCGGCAAAATGAGAAAAATTATTACTCGTAGACTAGCGCCAAATTTCAATTTCAGATCCATCTTCCCCGGCCCAAGTGCTTGTTCGCCGAGAGAAGGGTCACCGGCGACCACCACGACCCAGCGACAACCTTCAAACGTCATAATCCAAGGGTCGTTGAGCCCTCAAGTGCCCTCTCGCACTCCAGAGTTGGTCATTGAGAGAAATCGAAGAAAAACATGGTGCTGATTGGATGTTCTGCGGGTGTCAGGCGGAGTGACGTGACCCTTTGACCCTTCACGCTCCCCTTCACTTGAATGCAAATCCCTTAGCCTACTTGGTGGTGATCAAGTGCTAAGGCCTCTCTCTTCCGCCACGCTTCAAGGGCTGAGGGAATTAGGTTCAGGTTTGAGCTAGGTTGTAGGTTTTGGTAGTTTTGATGTTTTGAAGGGAACAAATGGATTAGACTTCCGCCTGGGCCCCTGACATTTATTTCTGTCATCCTTTGATCTCAATCCATTTAAGAAGGGACCCCCAGCCCTTTACTCATCTACCCACTTAATCCAGCACCAACTTTTATAAATAATGATGCCTCCTGCCAAATTATAGGCCTGCTTCAACAATGCAGTCTTTGAACTCCGAGGCTTCGGGGATAGCACAGCTCATTTGGAAACGAATTTCAGCGACATTCGACCCGATTTAGCGGAATTTAATGATCAAAAACTCTTTTGCATAATTACAAAGCCCTATACTGGTTGCTTTGCGGTGTGCTCACAGGGACTAAATTTGATCCGATTCTAATTGCTATTTTAATTAGCTAAAAGCGTTGAGGATTTTCGGCTTGCGCTCTTTCTCAGATTTTTTATTTTGATAATCTGTAATCGCCGAAATTGATTTCCATAATTCCCCGATTGGTTAGGTTATCATTACGTTAGCAAATGATAATCCACACGATATTGCTAATCCTCATACATATTTTTCAGTTTTCCAAAGTTGCAATAAAATGACAATATTTCACAACTACAAATTATTATTACTGTTTTTATAACGAATTTTCGTCATTGGAGAAAGTGAAATTATTAAATTTTGCTAAAAAGCATCAGGAAGTACTTGTTTTTTGTTTTTTTTTTCGAATCCAATTACGGTCTACATGAACTTGATCCTCGTTTCGAATTTGGGATGAGAGAGGTTCATATATTTTTTTAATTTTTAGAAATGGTCTATCGAATGCTTTAATGAAGTCGTATTGTTCCATTTTAAACCGGAAGCATTGCAGACGCAAATATCCATTTTAATGACAAGGAATGGTCCTAAACGTAAGACGCAGTGTAAGACCATTTGTGCGGTTATGCTTACATGAATTTGACATTAAGCGATTGTAATTTGATTTACTAAGCACGCACATCACTCATGAAGATAACTTGTGCAACATTTCCTTTCCAGGAATTCGGAGAAAGTTCTTTCTCCTCAGGTGGAAAAATCCCTAAGAACGAAATACACTGCTTTGAAATCAAGTAATTGCGAGAGCTTTCGGCATTTTAACGTTGTTGTTTTTTCGTTTGTGCTCCCGACATGAGCGAGTTAATTTACTGTAGAGCCCTTACCTGCACCGTGTGGGTCTCAATGTCGGTAATTTGATCTCTAGTACGCGGAAAAGTAGAATTATTCGACGAAACGAGCCAAAAAACATGCCAAATCCTCATTATGAGCTCATTCCTTTCTTCGTTTGAGGTGTTCATTTAAGCACGCTTTCCAACCTGAAAATCATTAGGTTCAAAAAAGCAATTTGCAAAAAGCGAAGAGAAAAAAAACATTTCACCGCAAAGGGAGAAATTGGTGAGACACTTGAGGAAAGTGAGGAATTTGGAAATTGTATGTTGGAAAATTAGTTTGATTTGTGCTGATTCGAGTGTACTGTGAAGGGCTGGTGGGGCGTGGAAAGGGAAATTGGCAGTGGGCCCTTCCGGTAGTTGACAGAGACAAATGAGTTAGATTAGTAATCGAGCTGAATGTTATGATCAAAGGGACGGTGGCGACGTTGTCGTAAGGCGACCGTCCTCTGCCATTGAGCCTCCGACTGACACCCTGTGCCACCTCCATTGAATCCATCATCATTAAGGGCCTCCTCATTTACTCTTAACAAACCAATTGCTCTCGACAGGCGAACAATCAGGACCTCCAAAAGAAATGCCTCACTAGGCACTGTGTACAGAGCCTTTCAAAAGAAATTCGAGAGGAAGGAAATGGAGGCGAAAGTGATGGGTGCCCTTATGTCAACCGAGGAATGGACAAGTGCATCAGTGGCCATGATGAATCGTCTCCAAAAATGACCGATCACTCCACTAAACATTCGTATGAAAACGCGGCGCACTTTCAGAGGATTTCGAATTAGTCATTGGATAGTAGTCCAATATGTGAGATACCAGAAATAAAAAAAAATCTTGTGTATTATCCATATTTGTTGAATTCGTTGAAATTGGATTTTGAACGGTTTTGTTGAACCTATAAAAAATTGCATATGAGAAAACTATTGAGCTTTGGATTTAAAATTTTGCAAGACACCGGTTTCGACGCTGATTTCAAATTATTAGACAAGTTGAGCACGCCAAACGTAAGCACTAACGCTAACGCTAACTTAAGGATTTAGCGTTAGCTCCGCCCCTTT
>JAQFYP010004134.1:0-10049 GCA_034694865.1 Bilobella braunerae
TGAAAGTAAACGTAGAATTGAAGATACGTTCTCGCTCCGTCACAAGATAGGAAGTTGAATTCGGTTTCCTTGGTAACCGGTAAGTAGTACTTTCTTCCAATATCAGGCATGTCAACCCTGTTACGAATCCATTCGTCTCCTTTAATAGTAAGGGCTGTACCGGAAGAATATCGGGTTTGCTGTAATCGCGAAAATTTTTTTGAGGTATGGATAAAATTGTGAAGAAAATTGCTTCGTTTTGTTGTCGTTGTGAAATACATTGTCAAATATGTACTCTTCTTTTGGGGTCATTATCATTTTGCCTTTGATTTGATGTGTATATTTAAAGAGGTATTGTTCATAACATTTATGATAAGCTGTGATTGTGTGAAATTCCGATAGAAATTGTCGAATTGATACAAAATTTTGCAAGTCGCTGGATAATTCAGTTTGAGTAAATGTATCGCATGGTCGTAGAATAACGAGATAAAGTCGTATTACTGTAGGAGATAGAACTTGAACTTCATAGTGTGTTATAAATGTGAAGTATACTGGGTCCATCCACTTTTGCTCTTTGTTTTCGGTATGTATCCAAATGAACTGTGTGAATGCGCCACGACAATACGACAAGTCATCGCGCCCGTGGGGATCATTATATTTGCAGTCGATAAGCCACCGCAACTGAGTATCCAGCTTTTTGATAACGTCATTTGTAGGATAAACCTGAATAAGAACCAAGTGACAGCGGAGTCTTCGGGAGTAGCGACGAAAGTTCAAATCTTTTACAACAGAGTTAAATTTTGGATTGCTAAAATTTAGAAGGGAAAACGGAGTTCTTGTTTCTTCAAAATTTAAAATTTTTGTCACTTTTTTCTCAAAAATGATAAAAATGTCACAGTCGTGGAAATCTCGAACCAAGGCTGTACAAAATTCTGCTTCAATTTGAAATTATTTGAAATCGCGCTCGGTAATAAAAATAAAAATAATGTTGGAAAATACATTGCTTGCTTTAGAAGACCTTCGAAGCATTAAGGGCTTCAAAAACAGTGGTTCTGAAAATAATATGAATATTTTGTGCCTCCACTTATATTCAATTAGGACACTTATATAATTATATCCAAAGTGGACTGTAGAATGGATCCGTCGAAAAGTGAAGCGTTCGCGGACCGTGCCTTGGGTCTTGGGTGGTTAAACTTACTAAAAGATTTGCAGCTGAATCCACAAAGCAATCAAAAGCTTTATTTATCTAAAACTAGCAAAAAAGCCCGTCCTAAGACGGGAGTACTAATTAATGATTTAAAAAGCTAAAGAGAATTTGGATTTGAGCCAATTGGAGGTCACAGGTAGCTTTAGCGTTCGTAAAAACCCCTACTTACATGTAAAACTCAACTTCCAAAATTTAATTATTGTTAATTGTTAATCATAATTAACTAATTAGGAATAGACTTTTGGGCAATTTCAAGGTCATATTTAGCTTCAGCGTTCGTACAAACCCCTATTTACATGTAAAACTCAAGTTCCAAAAGTTAATTATTGTTAATTGTTAATCATAATTAACTAATCAGGAATAGACTTTTGGGCAATTTCAAGGTCATAGTTAGCTTCTGCGTACGTAAAAATCCCGATTTACATGTAAAACTCAACTTTCAAAAGTTAATTATTGCTAATTGTAAATCATAATTAACTAATTAAAAATCGACTTTTGGGCAATTTCAAGGTCATAGTTAGGTTCAGCTTTCGTAAAAACCCCTATTTACATGTCAAACTCAACTTCCAAAAGTTAATTATTGTTAATTGTTAATCATAATTAACTAATTAGGAATAGACTTTTTGGCAATTTCAAGGTCATAGTTGGCTTCAGCGTACGTAAAAACCCCGATTCACATGTAAAACTCAACTTCCAAATGTTAATTACTCTTAATTGTTAATCATAATTACCTAATTGAAATCACAATTATGGATTGACAGAATCATTAGGACGAAGTTTTTCAGCTATTTCAAAAAGTTTATTGTAAAAAAATGTAAAAAAAAAAAAAAAAAAAAATTGAAGCTGTCGGGATTCGAACCCGCGACGTTAATGTTCGATTTTAGGTTAGGTTCGGCGCTTATCACCACTAGGCCAAACTGCCTTTAGCTAAAAAACACCATAAAAAAGATGATGATGTAGAAGCCGGACGACTCATCATTCATTACCAACCACCAACTGTGTTTTCTTATAAAGTAATTGTAAAACGACTTTTTTGCCAAAACTTTGTTCACTTCATAAACTTAACTTTGCATAAAGTTGTAGCCTAACTTGCGATCTTACGAGTTGCAGTATTATAAAATACAATATGATATGGGTACAAATGCTGGAAAACCCTGGACTATTGAAAACGAAAACTTAAAGTTCCCCACAAGTTTTACATTACATGTCACGAACCATAAAGCTCAAAACTATGGTTGACGTAAGATGTTTGCATAAAAATATTTCTAAAGCACATGAAGTGAACGTTGGTGATTAATCAATGTGTGACAATGAGCTGAGATGACAAACCTGTGATACGAGGGTTCAACCAATCGATGAGATGACTCGCAACCGGATCCAATTGATCAGCTGTATCCAATCAACGTTTCAGGAAGAATCGACATCCAGAATAGGCAAAATGAATTAATGCAATCTGTATCCCTCCTGCTGACCACCAGAACCACACCGAAGACAAAACGTCCGACACCACTTGGGCATCCAAACAGTTCAGATCTGAACTATAGGCTGAACTGACCTTGAATATTCATATAAAATTGTAAATACAGATTATATTACTCAAACTAATTAAAGTAAAATAGAAATAAGTTTGTTTGCCGCTGCCTATTGCTTTGGCTTAAATTAAATTACTGACACAATCGTCAGGTGGCGCATTGTTCGTAACAGCACACGTGCATTTGGACGGCAAAAGTACGAAGAATTTATGTAAGCTGGGTAAAATCAAAATAAACATTATCCAAATACTTAACAACCAACAAGTAAAAACGGCTAGAAATATTAATTTTACGTCTCTCGTGGACTTATCAAAGCGCACGTTGACCAGTTTACGTCTCTCTTGTCAAGTAGAAGCAACACAAAAATTAATTCATGTTTTCGCTACGCCTGTCTGTCCGTTTCCCTCTTTCGTCTCACAAAGGACACACATGCCTATGTAACTTGAATTTTTTCACCATAGTAAAAATATAAGGTTGCCACAACACATTTAATGATTTTGAAGCATATGACAGCTGCTCATTTGCACGCATATATTGCTTTGCCGCGCTTTGATCATGAGAAGCTGAATACCTTTCATGGATATTTACACAAAAAGAAATATTTAAAAAAGAATTTGACTCTTTTCAGTGGCCGATGAGCCGCCACATTTGAGTTTTTAACTTTCCGTTCAATTCTTCACCCTAGTTAAAGGCAGATTTTCAGCTACTACGCTATATTGCTTGGTGAAAATGGGCACGGGTCAGACCCTTAATTTAGTCTAAAATGCAGCATCCGCTAGGGTTCCTGAAACAAGGTAGGCCTGGAGCGCATGGTGTTTTAGTTGGGTGTCGTTGACCCTTCTATGTTTTTGAACCTAGTTCACTGTATAACGGACGTCAGGATGGATGAGTTACAGACAAGTCCGAAGACTTTGCCTTTGACGCAATTTGCAAGGCGGTATGCCTGTTGTCGTGCTTGGGGTGACATGCGAGCGTTTACTGAAGCGCTGCGGGACCTACAATGGCTGCCTAGCCTCTACCAAACCTCCTCACTGAGGCGCAGGAAGGAGGCATTTTGTAATTGTTGCATAAAATTGCACTTAACAACGTTAGGATATATAATACGCTAATAAGATATATAGTATAATAATCGGAGGATTTATTTTGTTTATTTATTTCAAAATATTTTTTTTACTACTACTCCCAAAATTTCAAAACCAAGAAATAACTTTCTGTATTTCCACGGTTTTTTACATTATTTGAATAAAAAAAATGTTCAGAATAACATATTCAAACAATTTGTTTCTGATGATTGTTTCGGTTTGTAAGAAATTGAGCACTTTTAGAACAAAACGTCTTTTTTAAACTTGAGGGTTCCACCTGTTTCATTCAAAAAAATTTTTTTTGAAAGTTTCACAAACTTCGATGAGTCTGAGCGTTTAGATCTTCTTCGAGCATGTTACCTTTCCCAACGGAATTCTTGAACGCCTGAAATACATCTGGGAGAATCATGTACCTTCCTTTTATAATCATGTGCATCATTTATATGCATTTGGCAACAATGAGTGTGTCAATTGAAAATTCAGCGTGCCATAAACAATTGTGTTGCACGTATTTTAAATTTCTGTCAATCACCGTCGTAAGCAGTTGAGATAAGGCATCTCCTAACAGAGTTCCGTTATCTCGCCTGCTTATTCCCAGAGCATGGACGATTTTCGTCCTATGGCACTTTTCTATAGGGTGGATCACAAGATTCAATCGTAAGAAGCCAGCCATTCAAAGTTGGCCATACCAATGATATCAACATAGAAATTAATTCAGCGCGCTTTGCTGGGAAGCTTGATATATTATCACCACGCAAAAAAAAAACAATTGACATCGATTTCTTCAATTAAATTTGCTTTGGTAGATTTGATATAACGAGCGGCTAAAATTTTCTTCAATGAACAATATTCTTGTAGGTAGAAAACGGGATTCTAAATGTTGCTTTGAGCATTTATGCTAATCTGAAGTATTATACTACAGTGGTTTGATTATGTACCGTTTTAGCTACTTTATGTGAGCGCTATGTCTCTCTGTTTGTCTATCCCTTTGCGCAAGTTTTCGAACAGGGTTAATTTTTAAATTCAAGTTGCAGTTGAATTTTCTAGGGGTCATGAGTGAGGTTAAGTTCGAAGACAGGTCATGAGTGTCTGACCGTTACCCCGGAGTGACCCTAAAAACCGAAAACCGGAAGACTTCTAGCCATGAACTATAGAAATGTGATAGTACCAATTACCCAAGGAACTCCTGACTCTCTCTCTCTCTCTTCAGTGCCATGAACCCCGAAATGACACCTAAAACCGTATTGGCAGTTTGCAACGGTTTATTAATTAGCGGAAGCAAAGCGAAAGCTACCTTGCTTTCGTCATTTCTGTCCGCCCGTCTGCCCAAGCATAAAAAACATCTCAGGAACTACTCAACACATCTCAAACCCGTTTGTGGATATGAGTTCCTTGAGTTCCGACCCAGATCAAGTTTATTTTTGTAAGACCCAAAGTCACCTCCTTGGTAGTCCAAGGTCTAGGTCAAGGATAGGTAAACATGAAGAATGAGTATTGGACACATTTCTCTGTGACCCACCAACGACCCCTAAAATTACCTTTTGACCTCAAAATGACCTTTAAATGTCAAACCGTACTTTTGCATGAAACAAAGAGTTATGATGGTCATGATCACCTCAGTGTCCCTCTTCATCCGGAAATGACCCATCGAAATTACAAAGTAAAAACCTTAGTTTTGAGAGAATCAAAATATTGAAATGAATTCGATGATCCCAGATGCTTCCACTTTACACTTGACATTCTATTTTTCATTTTAATAATTTTTACTAAATTTTCCAATGTCGAATGTTTTGTGTCTAATTTTCCTACCACGGTACCACGGTATATTACAACATTTAGAAGTTTTAGATAGCCTTGTGGTCAATTCAAGAAATGTTTATTTTTCTCATTGTACTGTCTTTTAGTAAAAGAAACGTTTTGACATGCTTAAACTATGTCATACTGATGTGATACTACGAGTACTACCATTTCACAACATCTTGCAACATCAGAGATAAACATTAATATGCTTAAAGTTAAATTTTTGGATGCAAGAGGGACTAATGTTTGATAAGAACATCTAAAGCACGACGACATTTTTTTTTAAATGTTTTCACAAAACAGTAAATGTAAATGCTGTATTTAGTTATCCTTATGCTGGTAAATCTGTTTTTGAAAACTATTTTCTTTTCATTTGTTTTCCAAGTTGACAAGCTGACAATATTTTATATATTGTAATTATTTATTGAAATATGTTTAAGTTTCTTAAGTATATTTGGTGCAATATGCATTAATTGCATGATATACAGTGCAGTATAAAAAATGGACTTGAATACCGGGATCTAAAATGCGGTAACGTTAGCAATGGTGACTAGTAAATCAGTAAAGTAGTACAAAAATATATAATTTTGTGTTGACAACAGAATAGTGAACTTTGTGTCTTAAGTTGATTGATGGTGTCTTATTGATTTTTTCCCTTACTTTGTGTATGCCTAAATCGTTGTGATTAGGCTGTACAATTAAATGATACGGAAATTAGGCAATGGGTTTCGCAGTAGCCTTTTTATAATTGAAAAGACTAGCCTCTTAGCATACATGTATGCTAATAAATCCTTCCTACCATATCCCTACCCGCTCCCTTACAAGTTGGCCAGCCGGTCTGTCAAATGGCAAATGGAATGCCAAATAACGCTCCTTTACTTTTACCTTTTTTGTGTTTAAATAGTTGTTACTTTTACTAGGAGTATTTCACTTTCTTTACAGAATAATTTGGCAACTAAGCATAGCCTCAAAGCATAACATGAAAATATGCTTAGGATCTGTGTAGAGGATTGTGTACTGTACATGGTACTAATATAACAATAATAACTATTAATATATGTATTTCTATTTATCGATGACAAATTCCACAATAATTCTACTACTGATAATTTAATTAACTTACATATACCTACCTGTGGTCAACTTTTGTATATGTTATATCTATGAACATGCAAAATTAAATTGCCATTAAATTTCTAGATTAAATAAAATATTTATAATAACGGCTTTAGCAAAAGAAAAAGAAAAGTGTTTTGAAGCTGTTGGATGAGTAAATTGATAATACCGAAAACCTGTTTCAAAAATTTTCAGCCTTTTGAAGCTGATGTTACCCTAAGAATTGCGTACTTGTTAAGTAGCGGAAGCGTAGTTAAAGCTACTTTATGTTTTCGCAATGTCCGTCCGTCCGTCCGAGTAGCCATCTTATCTCAGGAACTACTCCATATATACCACTACAGTACTCTGCATTTATACCTTGGTTTTACTCATGACAACAATGGTTCATGAGTGATCTGTTTGAGAGTTAAAATACGCTGTTACTTCCCCAGATATCAATATTATTATTTGCTATGCTTTGTCACATAATAAGTTAACGCATGTGCGTCGCTAATATCCACGCATTGAAGCGACGAGTTACTATAGAAATTCGGCTCAAGCAATGCTTTTCTCCAAACTCTCAAATTTCATAGCACTTTTCCGCCGCATACAGTAGTTTGACAAAAGCACACCAAGCTGCAAGGAAGTGAGTTGCACAGACTAAAAAAAGTTTTTTTTTTGCCAACGACGCAGTGAGATCTGATTTTTCTCTCTTTCTTTCCCGTCTTTTTACAGTAAACTTGAGCTCGAGTTTGCTCTTTTTCATTCCTCAACTATGCAATATTGCACATGCAATGTAAGAAATGTACAAAGCTACCCTCTAAGCATTTAGCATCTACCACAATTTTCCCCTTGAGAATTATAACAGTTATATGATTTTTAGGACAATACTTCAAACAATAGGGTTAACATTTATTGTTTGAATATTTTGTCCACTAATTTATTTATGTCCACTAATTTAATAACTTTGTTCGACTAAATATTTTGAATTTTTTGTCTATTGTTAGAACAATAGCATAATAGAATTAATTAATAATCTAACGACTCAACAATTTTATCGCTTTTATATTAAAGACCCGGCACCTATGTAATGACATTACCATTTTTACCGTAAATCTCATATAAGAGGCACGGTACCTATTAATGACACGCCATTTTTACCGTAAATCTCATAAGAGGCCCAGCACCTATTTAGTGACATACCATTTTTACTGTAAATCTCATTTTAGAGGCCCGGCACCCGTTTAGTGGCATACCATTTTTAATGTAAATCTCATGTTAGAGGCCCGGCGCCTGTTTAGTGACATACCATTTTTACTGTAAAACTGCTTACTATGGGACCAGTACCTATTTGACCATTTCTACTGTAAATCTCGTATTAGTGTCTGTAGTGGCTGGTAGTGGCCCGATACCAATTTGATAACTTAATTTTTTTCAACAAAGTAGTTTCAGTGCGCCGCAGCGCGCTTTTATTTTAACCTTAAAGTATTAAGACTCATACACCAACGCGTAAAAGTACATGGTTTCGAACACGGTTTTCTTTACAATACGGTTTTCAGAATTTATTTTTTTATCTCAAACAGTCCCATAATTGATTTAACCGTGTTTTATTTAATTTTACAATTTTAAAGAAACTTAATATTTTTTTGTAAACGTCTTTAACGGAACGGAATCCTGTTTTTTTTTAATTCTAAACTAATGTTTCACGAAGGAAGCCTAAATTCCATGAGGCGAATAGAAAGATCATCCATGTTGGGAAGGACGAGAGAGCGATGAAAAAAAAAGTTTCTTTTAAACCCACCAAAAAAACCTCATGAAATTTTTTATGATTTTTTCAATTTTAAGCAAATAGTTTTTCTTATTCAATTTCTTTAAAAAAGCTCTGTGCAATTGCAAATTATGAAAAAGGCGCGTTATATTTTGCAAACTAAAAATGGCTCTGTGTATTTTGTAAATTGAAAAAAGAAACGTTCTGTAGATATTGCAAATAAAAAAAAAGCTCTGCATATTTACAACAAATTAAAAAAACTGTATATTTCAATAAATAAAAAACGCTCTGTAGATTTTGCAAAATAAAAAACGCTATGTATATTTAGAGCTAATTAAAAAAAATATTCTGTAATATTTCAGAAAACAATAAATACTCTGTATACTTCGCGAACTAAAAGGACTCTGTAGATTCCACAAATTAAAAAAATTACGGGGCCTGACACTTTTCCCTCATTTTGAAGACCCTTTATATGAACAAAAGAAAGAAAAAAATCAGTCATTCCTAGTTTTCCGTAAAACGAAGGTTTCGAAGATTTAGGTGACCTCTCCCTGACCCTTGCCCCACATTTAGATAACCCCTAAATGACCCACAAACCCCAGAAACCAGAAACTCAGGGTTTATGCTAGTTTCAGCGACCTAGATGACTTCCGAACATTTCCGCATATATGGATGACCCCCTAATTTACTCCCAAACCCAAAATACCGGGTTTATGCTTGTATCAGCGACATAGGTGACCCTTTGGGGGTCGATTTAGCTTTTCCCGAGTTTTGATAGTTTTACATGAGAAAAAATTTGACTTTTCTACTTTCTTTTGCTTATTATTGCATGACACGCTAATTTGTTGTCTATGTTAACAGTATCAGTATAATACGCTATACGGTTGCGTGCGTTTGCCAATTTTGAGTGCATAAGCTACTTCAGGGAAACGCTCTGTCCGTCTGGTTGTGCCATAAATCTCGAACTGGTGAAATTCTGGCTGCGCATTTTATCATAAAATCAAATACAAAACTCCACTGTAAATTAGCGTCATTTTGAAATTTTAAACTATTGAAAAGCAATTTTAATATGGCCATTACTACTTGTCCTACCAATTCACTCGTGCTAAATTGAATGAAAATACAAACTAGAAGAAATACATACAAGAAACTAGCCAATAAGTTCGTCCTATAACAGTGGTACCCTTAAGAGCCCCCATCAAGTTCCAGGCCTATATTCTCAATAATAAACTGCTTCGTTAAAACAAACAGAGTTAAATAGAAAAATTAAATATTCAGCCTAAAACTTGAAGGGGGTCTGTTAAGGGCACCTCTGTTATTGGACAAGCACGTTTGGCTTGCAATCACCGATTTGGGAAAAAGAATTGTTCCAAAGCGGTTCAAATCGAACTTGAAACGTTCGAGTTGTTAGCCACGTCTTTACTTGTGAGCTACAGAGATTGCATTGGAATGACATTCAAAAAAAAACAACATGCTTGAAGTATACCACACAAGCTCGCCTCCGTCTAAAATAATAGATAGATATCTGCATTCACGTATCACAGTGACGTATGTGTCTCACGTAACGTATCTTTCGATTGATACGT
>JAQFYP010004135.1:0-10046 GCA_034694865.1 Bilobella braunerae
TCTTGCGTGAGCATGGAGTTTCCTGTGCACTCCTGCCTGGCCGGAAAGAGTCGGCCTTCTCATTAGGATATATGATGTAGTAATAATTCTGGAGTTGAAAAATGAGGAGGGAGGGCGTTTTACGAAAATGAAATAATAATTGGAACGCTAAATCTCTCTCCTGAAAATTTTACACACAAATTCACTTCCTCCTTCCAATCACCGTTTTAAAAACAAATTCTAAAAAAAATTTTTTTTAGAAATTTGAAACGCACTGTAGACTTGTGACCAGAGGGTGATTTATGTGTGAAGACAAGGTTGAAGAAACATTTCTAAAAGATCACCACTCGCCAAAACAGTGATCTCTCCTTCTTAATCAACTCTCAAAGACAAAAATTCCCCTTCACTCAACACTAATATTCAAACAACTTGAAACCAAAAAAAAAGCTTTCTTTAAAAAACAAAAAAAAAAGAATTTTTTTGCACCTTTTGAAAGAGTCGCATCACATTATTCAACTCATTTAAGTTTACCTGAGCTAAAACAGAGATTTGTTTTTCACGCAAGGTTTTGTTTTTAGAATACTTGTTTAAATTATTGATTCAAAAAATATATTTAAATTTTGAAGTCAGTTTTCACTCTCAAACAATAAACTATTGTTTTTTTTTAATCTAGAATCGTTTCATTTCTCCGCCGTTTGCAGTTCTAGCCTTTGTTAGGTACGGAAAACTTGACCTATAGTTCGATGCCTGCATTGGTTGCCTTTGGTTATATTTTGAAACCACATAAAAATTGGATTTGGGTTGGCTACAACAGAAGTTAATGGTGAAAGCCTTGCGTAATTAAGGGTCATTCCTAACCCATGAAGTACTGTTAGGCTAGTTTTCACAACCCAAGCCATTCCATGAAAATACGGTTTTCATATACAGTAAACGATTTTGAACATGCCTGCTGGTGGCAATGCAATTCGTTCATTTCCAATTAAGCTCCATGAAAACTTGGCATTGTTTTCACAGAAACGAATTGATGCGTTGCGAAAAACGAGTGAAATTATGGCTTAAAAGTGGCTAATAATTTCCACTTCCCTTCTGAATTCCCTATTAAGAGAGCGAGAGGCTGATTCAAATGATGCATTTACTCCTCCGTTTGATGAGGGCGGGAGTGGGAAAAGCGAGTTGAGAATTGGAGGGAAGATTCAAACTTCGGTCGTGAGTCGAGGAGTCCCCTTTCCTCATCTGTGGCTTCGCTGGTGGTCGAGTGCTCAAGATCACTTGGCAGATTCTTCCGCAGCCTGAAAATCCTCTGAAATGGCTTTCGGATGAACGAATCTTTGATAAAATTGATCTTTGTAAAATGAAGAGATGGAACAATTTAGAACAAAAAAGAAGAGATGTGTACGTGTGTGTTGCCTCAAATATTGCTTCCAGTGATTCAAAAATGTTTTTGTCGCTGGAGGCGTCCTGCAGAAAATACGCTTAAGCAACAGCGACACCTTGGCTAAATTAAGTTTGCGCTACAAAATAAATAAGAAGTGCGAAAGGCGCTTTATCTTGAATGCCAATTTATGGCTTGGGGACAGGAAATTAGATTTCTTCTTACACTACTCATGTGTCTCTTTAAAATTGATTTCAAAGTAAGCGTTTTGAATTTTAAAAAAAATGGCGCTGCAATCGCTCTATTTTGTAGTCTTAACATATTTCTTTTTATAACATACTTATAACATTAACTCGTAACATAATAATTTATTTTTGTGCGCTTTGTTACTGCCATTTGGTCATAATAGTTTTCTCAGAATTTATGTCGCAAATGCACACCATTCATTCAACTTTTTATTAAAAACGTAATTAATTTTAAAAATTAGGGCTAGTTTGATGGTTGAATCTTCCGTTAACACTACAATTCAAGTTCTTTTTTTTTTAAATATGGTTAAAAAAATCTAATCTCTTTTAAATCTCTAATGATCCTGTTTTAACTTTTAGAGCAATGTATTTTTGTATTAATTAACTTAATTAAAATTAAGTTTATAAAAAAAACGCACTTAAAACTCAATTAATTAGCAGTTTTCTTAGGTTAATTCGATGGAGGCTATGTATTACATTTAACACAAAAACAGCCATTTAGAAAGTCTGCTGAAAATTATTAGCGTTAGCGTTATGCCTGAGGTTCTGCTGTATTTAGGTGAAAGCCAAAAATGCGGCGCAATACTCAGCGGCTTTTGTTGAAATTTGAAAATGAAACTGATGCGCCCTCTTGCGAGTGTGAAAGAGAATTCATAATGCCAAAGACACTTGATGCATTCTATTTTCAGACGCCGCCTAAATGCAAAATTGATTTTGGTTGTAAGACATCATCTTGATTCTTGAACCGTTCTCACAAGATTGATGCGGGTTCCTGGATACATAAGAATTCAAAAAAAAAAAAAAATTTGATTTTTTTTTTAAATCTTGTTTCATGAAAAATGTTTGAAAAGTTTATAGACTTGGAAAATCATTATTTCCCGCATCGCTAGTGTTAAAAGCTCGTTTATTACTGCCGGATAGTTTTTTTTAGCAAATATGATTTTTAATTAGAATGACAATTTATTAAAATTAAGACTAATAGCATTGGAAATTCTTTTATTTAACATAAACTCCTAAAGATTTGCTTGAAAAAATCTATCTGTACATTACGTCTATGTTTTGTACATGCGTTTTTAGTTAAATCAAAGCTGCTGCGAATCAATCGTACTGCGAAGCAATCAGATTATCTATAATCCAGGAATCATAGGCTGACATTTTTCTAAGAGATGGTTCAAAGGTCATTGACCTGGTTGACCTCTGCGGAATGCACCTTTGATCATTTGAATTTGTTTCGAGTCCTGCGCCCCAATAAATCGAAACCCAAAATTCATGGCATGTTCAAAAGACCTGTTTACTTTGCAATTTTTTTCTCTCAAACCCATTGAAAAACCTATTTTTGCAGCTGTGCCACCATACGCAAAGTTGCATAATGTAACGCTTTCAATTGGGAATGGTCCATTCAAAGCACATTTCACTTGATTTCATTCACATTCTCTCATTCCCGACTTCCAACAACCAATCAGAATTCGGGTAAAAAAAAAAAGTCAAAATTACAACACTCAAAGATTTCGAACTTCGCAAACGCTCATTTCACCTATTAATTTCAACCAAGTTATAGAATTTATTTCAAAGAAATTAATGAAATATATTTTAATTGTTACAATTATATTAATATTGTAATTGTTAAACTGTTGTGAGCCAGTTGACAAAATTTCTATAATTAGGCACTCGCGTTTTTGTTTCGTAATGGTAGCTTGGGTAGTCCCTCATGGTATTGAAAAGTGAGTAATCAAAATTCGAAGTTTGGTAACTTTATTTTTAAGTTGTCTTTTCATAATTAAATTGTATTTTTACCAATATTCAGAAGTCGTTCTTTTAAAAGGAAATCCATGTTCATGAATTGGGTTACAGCATTGAGCACTTTCCTTAAACTTGCATTTTAAAAATAGAATGAAATGACATGTTTTACTTCCGGTTTTAATCGTCTTATTAGTAATAAGAAATTCCTTCAATTAAAAAAATCCGCCAAAAATTTCTTGTACTTACAATTTGTTATTACTGATAAAAATAATTTTATTTACAATGGTCCATGATTTTTTTTTACTTACAGAAAAATCTTTCTTTTTGTCATAAAGTATCTGAAACGGTTTGCAAAAAAAAACAATGTTTTTTAACTATTTTCTAAAAGAAAAAGGTTTCTTGCCTGGAGTTTCTATTTCATAGTTTCAAGCTCTGTTTGAAAAATGTTTAGAAACAGTGTTTTGCCGAAACATTTGCCGGTTAATCTTCCAAGTACAAAGGAATCGTTTTGTTAAAAAATTTTAAGTGGGCGGGAGCTCAAAGGGCTCTTGAAAATTTATGAATGAAGCATCACGAGGGAATTTGCTATGAATTATGGCACTGATAAAAATCAGCACTTCCCTCCAACGATCAAAAACTTTTGGAGGAAGAAATTGCATTGAGATTCATCCTGCATCCCCCTGCAACCTGCACATTCTGCAGGAAAATCTGCAGGAGATAATTCAGCCTTTCAGTCTCCCTTGGCCTCCCAAACACATCTTTTCCCCAAGATCACTTCTCCCTCAAAAATCACATCCAAAGAAAAGTCGTAAAATCTCTTGTTTTGTCATGTTTTGAGCCTAAACATTTTATAACCCCAATCAAAGCCACACAGCGAGTCAGCGCTGAGATTCAGCGATTCGGAGCCTAGCGCTTCCCCAGCTGTCTCTGCCAATATCTATCTCCCAAAATCTTTCACACGACGGCCAAATAACATCTTAGGATATGTCTTTGACACCATTCCAGAAACGTTTTTATCCTCACTTGTAGTGCAGCGATTCCTAATTAACAGCGTTTTTTTTGTAGCGCGTCAGCGCACCAAACCTTCTGTGAAATGATCAAGCGTCACATTTTGCGTGCTTTCTAAATGAAGACTTTACAAACAAAAGTTCTCAAGTATCGTTGCTTTCATCTCAGGTTATGGCACCAGGAGGAATTCATTCCAGTGCATTTGTTCCGCTCGCTTTATCTAGCGCTTCGCTGCGCTTCACCAATTTCTGACCTCAGCGATTTTCTTTCGATTTGCTTCCAGTGCTTTTGTGGTGAAACGCTTTCTGAATGTTTCTCATGTAATGATTCTAATCGGAGATCAAGGAGAAAGTGGAGAAAGCATATTAAGAGAGAAGCCTCTCTGGGGAAACATTTTGAAAATATTCTGGCACTCATTTGGGCAGCTGCGCACGGTGCCATATGTCAAGTCATCTTCAGCAGCGCTGTTTTTTTTATTCTGTTTTTGTTCTGAACGAGGTCAGTTAGCAGTCGTTGCTCCGGAAGCGCTAAAGCTTTTCTCGATTCTCAAAAACTTCTAATTCAGCCAATTTCCGCTCGAGGAGAGAAAGAGCGCTCGTCAAGGGGCTGGAAGAGACTTGATCGCTGAAGACTTGAATAGGAGAGCGGTGATTTGCGGATTTGTAGGAGAAAGAAGGCAGTGTAGCGTAAAAGAAGAAGTCAAGTGCAAGAACAAGGAAACAAGTTAAGCAGCGATTCGAAGCGCTTTTTTTGAGAACAGAATTTGTAGACAACTCAGTTCGTATTGTGCTTTTTGCTGAATCACTGAATTCACTTTTACGATTACTTTGACTGTTTCTGCAGAGCAAATGAGATCAAGAAACGGCGTAAAATTGATTTCTGCGAGCCAAAAGAAATGTGGCACACGAGTCTAGATTTAGAACAATACTCTATTTGTTCTAAATGTTGCTCCGGATTCTAAAACTTTTGAAAATCTTACAACAGTGCTGTGGTGTACGCTGAATATTGAATTTTACTCAATCTTGGAGAAAGTTGTCCAAATCGTGAACGCTGGAAATGTAGCGATTTGGTGCTGGTGAAAGTGCCTATTTTTTAAGAATTTGTGGTTTGAAAATTTCAATTGGTTTAAAAAGTTGACAAGTTTCTGAAAATTGAAGAAGGTTTCTGTTCTAAATGAGTTCGAAGCCCTTGAATGGTACTTTTGGCCATGCCAATAGCACTGTAAGGGGAAGGGTACCCGCTAGAATGCCCTTTTCGTTTGACCGCACTTTCTCCGCCTCTTCTTCCGACGGGGCCCAGTATTTTGGCCACACTTCAGGGGTCAAGGGTCAACGACCCCCTTACTTTGAGGACCCCAGCAGTAGCACAAGTACAAACCGCTTGAAGTACTCGGGCCTTGACCCCGAGGGTCAGTTTGTGGACGATATTTCGTGCGACCTTCCCAGTGACCTTCCGTCAGGTCTGGTCGACATTGAGGGTGACCTTGTCCAGAATGACCTTCCATTTGGCCTGGAGGACGCTGCATAATATGATGAGAAAGACGTCAATTCAGAGGATGACGAGCTCTCCTCCCTTCCTGCTTCAGAGCAGAATTGGTGTGTCTGAGGAGCGCTCTCTAGGTCGGAACATGGCCCAGCCCAAAGCCAATTTCCGAAATTCCCACCACCTGCTTGGTGGGGCCGGGGGTGGGTCGAAGAGTTCAAGTGACACGGGCAGTGCAAGTACGATCACCCAGCACTACTACCCCAAGGGTGGGTGGGGCTTCGTTGTCCTGGCAACAGCACTTCTCGTTCATATGCTTGTTCTTGGCCTTCAGCTCAATTGTGGCATTTTCAGCGCTTCTCTACTCCCTCTCTACTCTAAATTCCCTGAAAAACTATCAATCAAATAAGTAGGTACATCGCTTGAAAATTGATAATTTGTCACATCAATACATCATATTTGTCAAAATTTTGAAACATTATGGGGCATGCAGAGAATTGCAAACTATTCATGAACAAATTGTTGTTCAAATGAACTGTTTTAGCAGCAAAACTAATAAATAATTTACAAAGAAGAATTTCGGCAATTTTTCTATAAGTGTTGCCAATTTTGACAATTTTTTTTAAATAATCGATTTCTTAAATCCTCCGTGAAACAAATTGTGTTCGGAATTAGCTTAAAATGTAAAATTGCGCGTGAGTGTGAGTGCGTCAATTAAATATTTGAGTTTTTTTTTAAAGAAAGGCGGCTCACTTCAAAAGAATTTTTTTAAAGACTTGACAATAAAAGCTGAAGCGGAGTGCCAAATCCCTCAATCAAATTTTTGGCAATTTTTTTAATATCTTCACAAAAACAGCCAATATAAAAAAAAACTTTTTATTTTGAAACCTAACGTGCTTTTTTTTGCAATGTTTTGCATTTTAAAAGACAAGCATTGGAAGATTGCATTGCTAAATTTTAATTTTAGTTTGAAACTAAAAATTTTGTGCAAAAATTTTTTTCCACAAAATTACACGAAAAAAAAACCTTGATGTAATAAAGCTTGTAGCTCTTAAAGTAAATTTAGACTTAAATTTAGTGTAAAATTAAAATAAATGCAAACATGAACTTCAAATTATCATTTAAAGCTTAATTTTAGCATAAACTTAAACATAAAATTAACCTAACTTTAAGTTAGAGTGCAAAGGAGTCAGAGCCCCACTTTCAAAAGGAACGAAACAATTAGTCTCTGAATGAGTGGAGTTTGACTTACAGGCAAAACAAAATTGTTTGCTGTATCACTTTGCCCCAAAATTTTGTAAACCGGTTTTGTTCTAAAGATTATTCAAAACGAATGTGGTCCAAGCAGACGTTTTAAAGTGAGTTTAGCACAGATCTGAAACATTAAAATACACTTGGTGGTTGAAAACGTAATTCAACCTATACGGCGTTTTATTACCTACATTTTTTTTATATTTTTAAAATATTGATCGTAAAATATTCGTTTTTTAACTCAATTACAAATTAAATCATTTTCGAACTCATGCACAAAACTATTAAAATACAATAAAACTAATTACTATTTGATAACTCTATACATATATATCATACATACGATACATACATACGGTATCTACAGTACACAATAAAGTATTCACTTTGCCCCAAAAAGGGAAAAATAACCGGTTTTGTTCTAAAAGACAAATAAAATTAAGAACAAATGTTGTTCAAACATACCTTTTTCCAATGTTTAAAAAAACTGTAACTTGCTAGACCTACTGTCAGTAAGTAGTTAAATAAAATTTTGAAAATTAGTTTTGTTTTGGCTTCATTTACGTGAAAATAAATTTTCAAATTTCAAAGTCATTTTTAAACTCAAAATAAAAGCAGAGTATAGGTTGTGTTTGAACTTACAAAGGCATTAGCATAAAATTTAACCATGAGTTTTTTTTAAAAACCGCTTCGGATCTTATTTACATAAAATTTAAATTCAAGTGCAACCTGCAAAAGTTCTTTTAAATTCAAGTGCAAATTACAAAAAGTGCATTTAAATTCAAGTGCAACCTACAAAAAGTGCACTTTAAATAGTTTTTTTTTTTGTAAGCTGGCGGGCTCACCCCAACCGAGATTGCTCGTACACATTAGAAATGACTATTATGATTGGTTCATTGTGGTGAAGTAAATAACTAATTTTTTGAGAAAACCTGAAACGATGATTTACATTAGTAAATTACATGTATTCTTACGTTGTGAAATTGTTTTTTTTTTTGTAAAGATGTTATCAATTTGCTCCAGATTTCAACCGACTTAAGGACAGTGGAATCCGGTTAATGTAAATTTTGCCTTTACAATTTAAATTCACGCCTCATTTTTTGTATTTTAAAATGCATTTCAAAATTATGACTTAATTGTTTGAACGAGAAGAAACAGTTTTCCCTTTGAATTGTTATTCTGTGCGTGATAAATTTTTGTTCTAAACTTTTGTCAATAAGCTTTTTTTTTAATCAGTTTTATGAATCTGACAGATTGTCATTTTTCACAAACGATTTTCTAGAAAAGCAAAAGATTGAATTGAGTAGAAATGATCGTCCATGACTTTTTTCTTAACAGTAGGCACTCTCCGTTTTTCAAAAATTTTGCTGCACACAAAAATTACATTGCGCCCCACGTAAAGCTCGGAACGTAAAACAAAAAAAATACAATATTTTTTTTGAAAACTATGGAGGGATTATGTGATTCAAAGTTTTGAAAACATGAACACCTAAAAATAAATCAAAATCTCAAACACGAAATATCCGTCATTGTTCTGTACAGCTTTTGAAAAGTTGTAAACAACAAATTTCGGATTGATAGCCAAGGGCTTCCCAAGGGGTGCTTTAAATGTGGGCTGTAAATGATTGACAGGAGCCAAATGGAATAGGAAATTCCAAAATTTGTGGTTTAAATCGTTGTGTTCAAACAGTTGTAATTTAAAAAAGCTAACGTGTTCAAACATTTGTAATTCTGAATCACCGCTTTCAAACATTCCTCTGCATCATTGCCTCCCTCTGTCACGGAAAGTGCTTTAGTACAAAAATATGTATGTATAACCTTTCTAAATCAGCTCATCTGTAGCACTTACACGTACAATACTGTAACTCTCCTGTGTGCAGATCATTTCAAACAAACAGATTACTCTTCAAAAAAGCCTTCAAAACAAAAGTTGTTGTTTAGTACACTAAATTTTAAAATGACTCTTGAAATAATGACTGTTCTGAATTTTTGGAACGTCTTAGAACCACTTCAAAATAATGTCTCGAAATCTACTGAAGCATAGATGTAAAAAAAAAGTTGTTTAAATCAAAACGCATTTCAAGAACGAGGCATAATTTTCAAAAAAAAAATTCAATAAAAGTGCCTGGTAAAATTTTCACTCTTGAAGTACAACTAAATTTTAGAACCCCATTTTAAATAAGCTTCCGATTTTAGAGGAACAAAAATATTTCCAGAACAAAACTTGGACCTTTTTTATAAAATGACCTTGACTCACAAAATTCTACATTTGTAAATTTTTGAATCGTTTTAGAATCAATTAAAAAAAAACTTTTAAGACCTCTCGAAACTGGTTTCTTAACAGTTCTTCACAAGCCGTGAAAAGTAATGTAATTTATAAGGGGAAATTAGGGTAACTCAAACAAATTTACCCTAAATTTCGTCTTGGGAAGCAACCATTTTTTTTTTTTACAAAACCAATATTTTTGAATCAAAAAATTTAAAAGTCAAGTTTTCTAAATTTGTATAACATCGTTGATACAAAATTAAGCCTCAAAATTCTTTAAATCACAATCACTAACAATCTCAAATAATGAACTAAATTTACCAAAAATTTTGCTAATTTTCGTGTTGATAATTTTAGGGTGGCTCGGAGCCACTTCGGTGGGACTTTGCCTTTTGCTTTCTCCAATTTGGGTGTCAATTTGCAAGCGAAAGAGCATGCGACTTGCAGCGGTGTTTGGAGGCCTCATAGCGTCCCTTGGCCTCCTCTTCACCTCATTCGCCTCACAGCTCCATCAACTCTTCCTCAGCTACGGAGCATTCACTGGCAAGTTTTAAAAAAAGTTTCGGAAAAATTTAGTTTAAAAAAAATGTTGAAAATGTTGTTTTGAATTTTCAGGCGTGGGTGTGGGTCTGACCCGGGACGCTTCGTCGCTCATGGTTGGTCAATATTTTAAGCGGAAGCGTGACCTCGTGGAAATCGTCCT
>JAQFYP010004136.1:0-10045 GCA_034694865.1 Bilobella braunerae
CGCCATTTTTCTCTTTTCCCGAGATTTTTCATTTTTTTTGGGTGAGAGGACTTTTTGTCAACATTTCCTCTCAGCCAAAGTAAAGGCATTTTTTTTTGCCTATCTCAAGGCCAGTGGCACTGGCATAGGGCATGCTGCGCATCTCCTCCCTCGTTTCTCCCCTAAACTCACTTCATTCACTTTCTTGAATTTCTATTGGCTATTTAATTTTTATGGCTCTAAAGCCTCATCCCCACCTCAACAACTAAAATTAAAAACTCCTTTTTTTTCAAAATTTTGAATTTTTTCTAAAGGGCGGTTCTCACCCGTCACTCACAGCATCTCGCACTTACGCGATTTTGCTTCAAAACCCCATTTTTTTGTCCAACCCTTACAGAATGGTCTTTCAGTAAGCGATTGCAAAAGTTGGTACTCAAATCGGTTTCATCAGAGAATGGTTTGTACAGAGACAGTTTCATGTTCTCCGATTCTGCGGTTACTACAACCACCATGACATAATTTGCAGGGGAGTGATACTCCTCCCTGTATATCGCAGCAACTCTGTTAAATGTTGAGGATATTGGCTTGATTTGTATTAGAATGAGTTTGTTCCTATTTTCAAGTTCTAATGCACAATGTTTGACAACAAGGTCTGTGACACTTTCAAGCTTCTGAAGGCAACCGTCTCCAAAATTTTCCATTAAATTGGCGTGTGTGTACCATTCAGGATCAAAAATAGGATTCAGGTCTGTTAGTGCTTCTGCAACACGTGACTCAATTTCAGCCAACGTTTTTAATTTGGAAGGCTGCCAAAAATTTAAGTGCGTATTTGACATGGTCCCAATCGAAAATGCAAATTCATTTGCGTTACGACTTTCACAAATTCCAACAAAGTGGTTGTCCACGACTGGCCATAACCACTTTAACTCACACTCTGGTTTGTCTGTAAGCACTAATTTTTTGTTAGTTAGTGCTTTGCTAATACTCCGAATGTCTTTCCAATCTTCTTGAAAAATATATGGAAAAAAGTAAAAGTACATCTCAGCATCATTGATAGCTTCCTTTGCACAATCTGTTACTGAGCTTGACACTCCGGTATTTTCCCTTAATTTGCCAAGCCGGGTCACGTTGCAGGAATCTTAGCTAACCTCTAAAGCTGGAAAACGGTGTGCACGGTGGCCTGTTCCAATGCTGTGTGAGTAGATAACCAACATTTGACCTTTTTCGACGTCTACGGTATGCAGCAACATTGGCCAAAAATCGCGGTATGACTTTCCAAACCTGCTTGAATCCGTCAGGCAATTGGTGATCTGATCTATTTGTTTTAAGGGCACAACCTCCCAATCCTGTACAAGTACAAATAGTATTGGCGTATTTTTCCTACTTACTAATTATTTTTTCTTCTGTCCGATTAATTTTTTTTTATTACAATTATTTATTTCTATACAACCAAAGAGAACCCTTACAGTTGTGAAAAAGTGTTTACCGGCGCAAATTTATTTACTTACTCTTTTTTGAGTCTCACAAAACAATTTGTTTGGAGAAGCTAAAGTTCTCACACCAGAAATATAATGAAGTGAAGCAGACTAGCCAAACAAGCTCATCAGAAGACTTAAAAATTATAGACCAAAATTATAAATTATTTCTACATCAATTTTTTGCTGATCAAAATGTTTTAGAAATCTGCTGCATCCAAGCCCCGGAAAATTTAGTAATACGACTCTCCAACGTCGTTAGCATGATTGGCTAGTCAATTAGCAAACTGCGATACGTGTTTTGGAGGTCTGACACTGAATCGGTTAAAAAATGTAAAGTATAGTTTAATAAACTTCTACATCCATTTCCTAAGAAATTCATACTGGTTGTATTGCCCTGCGTCTTAATATAACAGAAAAGTCGTAGAAAATTCCACATAGGAGTAAAAAAAATTAGAAAATTTTTGTGCAGGTACGCAAATGAATTTGAAGGTCCACTGTAACCCTTTCGCTACTTGATAGCGAATGTTTCACATGAGTAACAACATTTAGAAATCTTTGACTAATAAAATGTACCAGTCGGAATAAAAAAAGGTATATGAAAATCTTTTCGGAATTGGTTCACCAATTTCCAAACTGTTTTAAATCCTTGTTTTACTAATAAAAAATTTTAATTATAGAATGCGTAGAGGCCAAAATTATACGATCTAGTTTTTTTTTTAAATATTTCAGTATAAAAAACTTGTTTAGTAATTAGTGGTGAAATGTGCATTATTAAGTTAATTTTTTTTTCAGTTATTCCAAAATTTTCCGAGTTGTATTAGTGGTTTAGAGCTTTTACTATCCTAGCCTAGTTTCTAGCCAGCCTGAGTAACTGGGTTCAATTCCCTGATCAGATACAAAAAAGTTGTTGCTATTAGTTATCCCCTTAAGTAATTGTCTAGCCTCTAATTGTGTACGCTCGGATCCTCCTGAATGGGCTGCAAAATCATAAGATATTGAAATTCACCGGTTTCCAAATTTACCTAGAAATTTACCAAATTTACATGTTGACCAGCGCCTTGCGCGAATGCCAAATGACGCTATTTCTTTTTAATAAAACAAGTTACAAAACGTTTGAAAATGTGTAGTAATTGTAAATAAGTAAGCAATTTAGTTTTGCCGAAGGCAATTATATGAAATAACAAATTAATAATTACTAATTACTAATATATGTAGATTGGATACGTACTTTAAATAACAAATGCAGGTACGCTTACCAGAGTGGAATTCACAAACAGAAAACAAGGTAGGAAAAGTAGTTCAAAACCAAGACTTGAAAAGAACATAGTTGCAACTGGAGAAATTTAATTTTTTAAAGTATCTTAGAAGAATGCAGTACAAACCCAAATCCGTTGCCCATTTATATTACATTTTGTCTAACATACGTTTTTTTTTGGTTTAGTTATTTAAATGTTCAAGCTATGAGAGCTGGTTTGGGTTTTGATGTGTAATTGTGGGGTTGGCTGCGAATGCAATTGTAGTTTTGAAGTGCAATTGCGAAGCACGGAGGGACGGATGGACGGACGCACAGAACAAAATAAGACAATTCCTGTGCAGAATGCTAGAATATTAAATAATTTAAAAAGTCTTTCAAATTGCAAACCCTCAAGGGAAATGACTGCCTTAATCTCTATGGCCGAGGTGGTCTAGTAGTTAGACGTCTGTCTCTCTCCACTAGCCTGCCTGAAAATGAAGGGTTCAAATCCCTTGATCAGCCACAAAAAACTCTTTGCTCTTGGTTTTCCCATTAAGGAATTGCCTAGCCTCTGACCCACCGTATTCCCGTATCTCAGTGATTAGAAATACACTGTCAGAGGACATGTACATGATCCGATAAGGTTTCCCAATGATGTCGAAGTAATCCTAAAGACTGTCCTTATTGTATACATTTGTGCTAATGTGTCCTTCCTTCCAAATCCCTGCCCACTCTCTTCGACGTTGACCATCGACTCTGTTGGAATGTAAAATAACGCTTCTTTACCTTTACTGCCTCAATCATTAGCATAAAGTACATAAACTAAAACAACAAAGTTACTAAACGATTTTTAAAAACCACACAATTTTGTGGCGGATTCTAAGAGAGTGTGAAATACTAGACTGTATGATAGTATGTTACGCGTAAGTTAGATTTTAGTTTTGAATACAGTGAGTTCCATGTACTGCAATAGGAGGCGAAAAGACGAAAATTATTCCGTTGTAGAAGTTGCAAATTGTTATTACTCTTGTAGAATGGAGAAGCTAGTTAGGCTTGTTGTGCTCGAGACACGTCATTTTCTCCAGTTCGACTGTTTTTCTCAATGCCTACGACTACGTTTGAAGAGAATGCTCAGAGGTACTAGTTTGTTTTTGAAAGAAATGGCTCAACTTATTTTGCTTGTCAGATTTTTTTTTGTATGTTAACAGTCTTAGCGTTGAAGAACTAAATTAATTAAGAATTAATGTGCCTTGAGCGCTTTTGTGATATTGGTAGTGTGTCTTTTGTACCATGTTACACATATTAACGTCTTTGAATCAAACTATGTACCAATAATTGTTTCAGTTTTTGGAGATTTTTTGTTTTACGTTTCATCCTCTTAATACTTATAATAATCTCATAGGTAGGTTTAAGCGATTATTAGGGATGGATCACCTATGTTCGGGCTGATCCCCGTCCTTTCGTTTTGTTGTATCATTAACATTTTCAATGCCAAAGAATGCCTCCCTTGTACAGAGTGATCATTTCACATCAGAACATCAACTTATCCTAGATGGTCTAAGTGCTGTAGAAATTTATAATAAATCAAGACAGATGTCACCGGAAACATTTAAACTGATTGAATAATAACCGTTTGAAAACAAATTCAAAATAGTGTTAGGACTACACCATAGGTAATATAGTTGTATCAAGTTATCCGCTCGCTTCTACCATATTTTCCTTACCTCAAGTATAAATCTTGATTATAACAAACTAGCCAGACGAGGAGTATCATTAAAAAC
Organism: Bilobella braunerae; assembly: GCA_034694865.1. Classification (NCBI taxonomy): domain Eukaryota; kingdom Metazoa; phylum Arthropoda; class Collembola; order Poduromorpha; family Neanuridae; genus Bilobella; species Bilobella braunerae. The sequence continues at coordinate 4,473 of JAQFYP010004136.1, forward strand.
CTATTCAAAATTCTAGCGTTTAAGTTTTAACTATTAAATTAATTTCAAGTGTCTTCTGAACACAGTTTCATATTTTTCATTTAAACAATTTTAACTTTTTGTTTTATACAAAAAATTGTCTTTGACTATGAAAGGTCATTTTGAGGTAAGTGTCATTTTTGTGGTACGTGGTCCTCTGGGGTAATTTGAGCGGTGCGCGGATGCATCTAAACCATCTTAGCTTTTCATTTTCTTCAAGAGTTTTGTTTGATCTTGAATGGACATTCTGAGTAAACAGTCATTTTGACGTCAAGGAGTCATTTTTATATTAAAAATGCCTCTAGGGTGATCGGACCTATTTTTAAAAAAATGCTTGTATTAAAATTATGTGCAAAACAGGGGTATACATCTATTTTTTCCATTGGGGGCAATTTGTGGGGTCAAAGTTGTCCTTCAAAGAAAAGTATCTAAAACAAATCTTATTTCCCTTTATAAGAGGAACGATTTTTGAGATTTGAGAAAAAAAATTGAGATCGTCAACGAATTTAAGTACCTCGGAATAATATTGTCTTCCTCAATATTATTTACAAAAGCAGCCAAGGACATGCAGAAAAGAGCATACGTTGCCATATAACAATTATGGTCAATACTCCAAAAGGCACGAGTCAACTCAATGGAAGCCGCGACTCAATTATTCCAGTCACTAGTGAAATCCATACTCTTTTACGCATGCACAGTGTGGGATCTTCGATATACTAAATTAATTGAATTGGTCCAGTCAAAACTCTACAAGGGGTTTTAAGGAGTATCCCCAAGAGTCGCTTCGTACGTTATTACACTAGAGACGGGAAGACTTCAACTGAAGCTGAATATTATCCAGCAAACAATTAACTATCTCCAGAAAATCAAGAAGAAGGGAGAAGAAAGATTACCAAGAATCTGCTTAGAAGCGCTTGAAATTATGCAAATGAAAGATGATTCACGCTATAATTGGTTGGGACGACCAAACTTTTGCGGAACTGGGTATTCATTGGTCTAGAGATGAAGAAACAGAATACCTAATTGAGTCAACTAGGCAGGCATTAAACAATCAGGATACTGCAAAAGTTAAATCATCATTAAAGAATGCTGTATCCCCGATACCAGAAGCCAAAGAGCCCCAACTTTTCCCAGAAAATTACTTGAAGCTAAAAATGCCATTGAATGAAAAAAGAATCTTAGCCGCTCTACAAACACAAAACCCAACCTTTTGGATCCGACTAAAATTTAGACATTTGAAATTTGAAAAAGATTGTGAGCTTTGTAACCTCAAAAAAGAAGACAAATATTTTCATAGATGTGTTGAATGCCTGCATACAAAGAATGCTAACTTAGCACATCTTCTTGAGTATGGAGCTGCAGGAAAGTGTAACGAGAAGAGCAAAAAGTATGGTTGGCAGTGTTATCCGCTGCGCTGGCCAGTGCCTCTTGCTCCAGAGGCCAGACTGACAGAGGGCCAAAAGGGGCCGGAGGTCATGGTGGCAATTCGTCGTGTCCAATTGCGAAGACGAATGTCCAGGCGGTGACATCCAGTGTGACGGAAAATTGACGAGGCTTCCAGGGAGATGTGGAGCGGGCTGAGCCTGGAACGTGACTGTCCGTCTTCTGTGTCTGCTTCCTTCTTGTATCTCCTTCCTCGTGGCCAGATACGGGGAAAAGGGAAATTGCTGGTGTGCGGCATGGGAGAATATGTGACAAGAGAAGGAGTCAACGCGATCTGCCTCTGGTCCCAAGAGTGGACACAGGGCGGCGTGGTATGATGGGAGTTGAGGCAAGGTGGACGCGCAGGTGTGCCAAGGTTCAATTAAGGGCCAATTAAGGAACAAGTGACGAGTATCGCCACAGTGGTGACACGGACAACAATAATGTCGTCAAAGTCATCGTAGTTCCGAAATAAATGCGTGCTACGGCGCACTATTGCAAAAAGAAGCAGGACTGGTGCCGAATCTTACTCCACACGAGTGAAATGAAATGTAGCGTTTTCAAAAGAGAGGCCCGGCACCTACATTATGGCAGACCATTTCTACCGTAAATCTAATATTAGATGCCCGGCATGGATATAATGACTACTATTGATAACCACAATACCATTTTTACCGTTAATCTTATATTATAAGCGCAGTACTTCTATATTTCCGTACCATTTTTACTGTAAATCTCACATTAGAGGCACGGTATTAATTTGAGGAGTTATTTTTTTCAACAAGGTAGTTTTAGTGCCCCGCAGTGCGCTTTTATTTTTCATGTTATTGCCAAAAAAAAGTTAACTTATGGTCGCAAGTCGCACATAGTTGCCCATAGCCGGACGTTCGAGAGTATTTATGGTTTTAACGTTTAGTATTATTTGAGTAAAAAAAACTTCGGCGAAACTATCTTCGTCAAATGGCGATTGTTAGATATGACATAGCAGAGGTAGAGCTGTGCTTTAACTCTGGAAGTGTGTTGCCAATGACATCAGATGGTGAAACACATACTAAGTTTACTATACCCAAAGTTTACTATATCCGGTGTTTACAATATCTTGAGTTTACTATGTCTGGAGTTTACAATTGCCGGAGTTTACACTGTCCTGTGTTCCACTTGTGAGCCTGGCGTGTATACTACTTTTTTATGATCCAAATACTTATTCCGATTATTTTATTTTGTCTATACATATTACAATAAGTAGTGTATAAACCGTGGTAAAACGGTCAACCAGTAGCGGAAGTCGAAAACTTAAAAATAGGTATTAAATATTATTTTTATAAAAAAAAATTAAGAATCATTATAATAGAAAACAAAAATCCAAATTTTTGGAGGTCAACAGTTTTTTTTTCGGATGAAATTGGGCTCTGGGGTCATTCAAACCGTCATAACTTTTCGTTTCATGCAAAAGTAGAGTTTGACCTTGGAAAGTCATTTTGAGGTCAAGGGGTCATTTTCGAGGTCATCAGGGGGTTACAGAAAAAAGTGTCCTATACAAATGTTGTTCAGCTTTTTAAGACAAACAACTTTTGTAGGGATCATTTTTCATGTTCTCATAGAATGATTTCTTTGAGTATGACCTTTGACCCCCAAGAGGGTCAGTTCCGGTCAAACTAAAATAAGCGTGAACTGGGCCGGAACTCAAGGAACCCATAACGGCAAAAAAATTTGAGATGTTGAGTAGTTCTTGAGATAATCGTTATCTCAGGAACAATCGGACAGATAGACGGACAGAAATGACGAAAACATAAATAGCTTTCGCTTTGCTTCCGCTACTAATAAATATAAGTCGTAGGAATTTATCGTAACTTAATATTAAATTTCTATGCAGCAATTTAGGGGGAAAAAATTATAATTAATTTGATTAATAAATTTTGAACTGGTTAACAATTTCAGAAATACGTTTTGTAAAAAACTGTTAATCCAGTTTTTACAGACAAAAGTCACCACCGATTTTATTTACAGAGTAAAATATATGGGACAGTGATTACCTAGAACTAAAATACTCTAAAATAAAAACTCTAAATACTAAAATATATAAATACTAAAATATGAGGATTCTTCTCAAGTAACATCTAGTGACGTAAAAAGTAGTTACTTAAAACTTACGATTGTACATAAGTTATTGTTTTTCGGATGATTTTTGTTTTTGAATTCAACTCGCAATTGAACACAAGTGACGCCACTGAATTCTCTATTCCTATCTCCACCGACACCGCCAAGCCCGCAAAATTTTTGAGACATTATATACATAGGGGAAGCGATAACCTCTACTCTCTAAGGAAGAATAGGCAGACATGATAGAAAGACAAACTTCAAAATTACGAAACACTTAAAGCATGACTTTCTCCGAGGCATGTAAATAGTATCACAAGTACCAAAAAAAATTTCTTAAATTTTCTTTTTAATTTCTGCTAAATATGATCTGATTTTTTTTCTCAGAATCTATTTCGCATCATGCAAATTAGATTTCAAGCCCAACTCCTCGGCATGTTGATTTTGATAATTGGTAGTTGAAGGATTAGTGTTGTCAAAATCCATAATATTGGAGATCAGAAGACAACAGTGGATATAAGCCCGACTTCCACATATGTCTCTCTTATATAGTTCGCATTGTTAACAAATTTCATTTTCTCTGATATTACCAATATTAGCAATTCAATTTCCGTTTGATACTTTAACGCTTAAAACTGCTTCTGTGGTATTACCTTACTACCTTATGCTTTACTTATAAACTATTTTGATCAAGGTTGCGCGCAATCCTTGGAGTCTTCATTTCTCCAGTAAACTTTGTAGCTTTCTCATTGATTCATTAATACTGCATGGGGAAGTTTAAATAAAATCAGCACCAAATTTTCATTGTAATTTAGCTTGAGCACAATTTAAGTCCAATTTACACAGGTAAATTTATCTTAGAAGCGTTTGCACAACAGAAAAAAAGTAATTAAGGAAATAGTATTCCTGTCGTCTTCGAGATACCGTAAAGCTTAGGTGAGGCTGGGTTAGGTCAGGTGTGGTGTAGTTTCAGTTCCGGTTATCATTATTGCATTATTTTGTTCTAAAAGTTTACCTAAGCTAGTTTCTTGAAGCAGTAAACTAAGTTTGCATTCAAAGTTTCTGAATTTTTACCGTACAATTTTGTTTCTATGTGTACTGGCTTAGAGTAGAGAGATAGAGACATTTTGGAGGTTCCTAAATAAAATGATTCCTTCCTGTTCAAACTAAAGCCGTAACAAAGTTCAAAGAGAGTTAAGTATTTTTTTTAGTTAGTTGACAAACAAGTTGTCACAACATTACAGCTAAATAAACTATTTGTATTGCGTTGTTGTCAAATCTAGGTCTCTATTATTAAACGTTGGAATTATGTTACGTATTCAATAATAATAAGCACTTCTTGCATTTGTTTCTCTACGTTAAGAAACTAAACCATGATTAATGATAATAATTATTTGAGAATTGAAAATACAGCAGGAGACTGAGATTCTGAGAGTTTGGGTACTAAAATTGGTTTACGACTTGGGAACTACGATTTAAAAAATATGTTTTGAATTCAAATTAATTTTTTATTTAAAACAGTTTGAAAATAAAAATTCATTGGAACAACAGTAACCGACCAGCATTCTCGATCGTGCGTTAAAGTTAAAATTGTTTCAAATTGCTAGAATTCTAACAAATAGAATTCCACCTCAATAAATGTGGAGCACCGCGTTGAACCGCTGACGATGGGTCATGGGTTGAAGTGGCAAGTGATGTTCTCTATTTCGGCAGAGATGACATTTGATTCTTTTTAGCGAAGTAATGGAGTCGTTTGCAAATATGGGAATTTCAATTCTGCGATATTCAGTTCATCGAGGAGTAGCCGTTTGGAGTTGCACTTACGCCGGCATAACAAACTTCAACAGTAATTCTTATTACACATAACTTCCCTTTCGGGAGCAACAATTTGCATAAGTACATAAGCCCTAATTAAACTTCAATGTCGCTCAATATTTATTAAGGCAACAGCATGGATTTTTACTCTGTTGAAAAACAGAGTAATAAAATCGTCAGATGTCTGTCTGTTGGAATTTTTTTTAAAGTACCCAAAACGG
>JAQFYP010004137.1:0-10045 GCA_034694865.1 Bilobella braunerae
CCTTGTATTGGTTATTGCGTTCAGGAAGTTGGTGTTGACGATGCTGGTTCTTGGACTAGTAAACCAAAGGCAAACAACTGTAGTTTCGAGCAAAATGAAGGGGAACAAATTATAAATGGCTATTTAGCAAAACTTTTCAAAAAGTGTTCAAAGACGCATTTTGTAAGATTTTGGAACAAAATTGTAAAACCAAAAGGAAACCGAGCAGCGTTCAATATTCCAGGCGAGATTATAGTTGCTGGTGTAGATATTTGGACGATTTTTAAGAAGCAACTTGACTACGAACCTGAATATAAGGCAACATTGGCCAAATTATTTTGCATTTCAAGTGCACTAGAAAAAGTTGTTGTACTAGCGCCAACCGAAACTATTGAATCGTTGATTGCAAAGAATGAGCTGATGAAGATGCAAACATCCAATGCCAAGGAAACAACATTTCTTAGAAGCAAAGAAACTGTACGAATGCATGTGGTAGGATTTGTGTTTGCTCGAAATAGGTATCACAAGCAATTGTATACTCGCCTACAGCAAGTACTGTCTGCCGGAATATTTAACGTGTGGGACAAATGGATTAAAATTAACCACCCAACGGAGCAAGCCAAAATAATAAATGAGTATGCAAGGCAAAAGCGAAAAATTGATGATGCTGGGCGAGCGCGGCCGATGAGTTTGGGCAGTAATATTTTGTCGTGTTTTCATATTTATGCCGTTTGTAATGCTTTCAATATTTTATTACTAGTTGGAGAAAACTACCGAGTGTATTGGTTTAAGCTAATAATATTATATAAAAAAATTACAAGTATTTTAGATATATTGAAATTGTCTTTGTTTGGGCCATTCAACAAGCCCAATGGTATACGGAACCAAACTTTATAAAATTTGCAAGGATGTGCTAGCTATGAAACTCGCTAGCTATTCGAAGCTACAACTGTTGACAAAATCAGTGAAACAACTTCAAATGAACTGGATACATACTACATACCACCCATAATTTGTCCTTCTTGTCGAATTGTTAAAAACACATTGTGCCAAAGAATTGAAACAATGGTACCAAGTCAAGCATGAATTAAGGTAGTGTAGACTCTTGATTCGAATCCCGCCCCGGAGGAGTCATTGAGTCCGACTAGGTTCTCACGCTCGAAATTGTGTGTTTTATGTGTATCTTCAAATATTTAACTATCCGCGACACGTGGAACCCCTATAAGCCGTACATGGGAATCCTTCATCATATACATACGGCGTTTCTTCAGTAGCATACTTTAATAGGTAGGTGTAACTTACTTGAAAGTTGAGGTAGTCCATTCACCAGTGGCACCACCACGGTGCTTCGATGTCGATGGTATGTGCAATCCCAATGCATAGGGTCAAAGGTCATGAGAAGGTGCGTGTGTGATAATGCGTATACACCTAGCAGGTAGGAAGCTGTGAGCCAGGTGCATATTAAGGGCCAAAGCCAATGCAGTTAGCAATAAGACCATAGTGAAGAACGATTAATACGATGAATAGATAGTTCCGCCGCTTGAGAACGTAACGTGGATTAAAAAAGAAAAAAAAATATCATAAAAGTAATAAATAATTCTTATAAATTAAAGCATTCAACCTTTTCAGTTCAACGCGAAAATACAATATAAAAAATTATTTTATCATTAAAGTTATCTTTAAAAAGTTATCTTAAAAATCAAAAGCAAATCAATGCAATTCGCACTGTAAAATTTTTGAGGAAAATAGAAACCATACCGAACAATAGTAACCGATTGCATTTACAATGCAATCAATTACCTTTAAATTAAAATCTTTCAGGCTCTTCGTCAACCAAAATGATAGGTGGCGTTGCCTCAGAACTTTTCTAAAACTTAACATTTTTTAAACTGAAATTCATTAAATACGAATTGAAGTACTGCGACGCGCAAACGATCCTTACACGCTGACGCATAACAGAAGGAATGCAGTAGGTCTATTTAACAATTTATTTTATATCAGGCGTACAACTATTTGACCTGCTAAGTATTCGCATTATAAAAATTCTTTTGCTTTTCAGGCGTCATTCAACTAGTAATTTTTGAACAGAATGCTCCAAAACTTTCCCTTCTGTATGAAAAATTTTACCAAACTATTAAACACCTCTCTACAAATGACTTATTTACTAATTTCTTAATTCTCACAAAAATGACGTAGTAACGCAGGATTTGTGAAGTTCAGGAGAAATGTACCGTGTGAGGCGGACCATACGCTGCGTGCGTTTCTATTAGCTGAAATTCAAATTGGAATTGAAATTTGCCAATCCGAGTCGTACTTCATACGATGGGCAGCTCTTCACATTTCAGATGATTTACAGTTTTGAAGATTGTGATTTTGTAAACCGGAAATGATTTATTTCAGGGCATTTAACTTCACACTTAGGATCACTTCCGGATAGAAAGTTTTAAGCAAGTCGCCCTGAACAATTTCTGACAAATTTAAAAACGTCCATCAAGAAAAGGTACCTGAGATTTGTGTGTTGCTAGCTTTTCGCCTGCCAGAAATACGGCTGGCGTTGCCTTACCTGGTTTTAATTTTTAAAAATAAAATTGAAAATCGGCGCATATGTTAAGGACCCTTACCACGCGATATCGCTGAGCTGAAAGAATACAAATATACTGTTCAACGCATTTGGCCGCTTTATATTAAGCGCACAACCCTATTCGACAAAAGGGTCTAACGTGGTTAAGCTCTCAATATTTTTCCTCCGGCAACCTAAGATCGAGACCCGGCTTCTCCACGTGGTCAAAATTCGTCGACGTTGCTAGTTTCTGCAATGAGCCCGATTCAGGCTTGAGCGGTGTTGGTTGTGATACCTCCTCCATTAAAATACATACAACTCTATTCGAACTGATAAGTATTTGTACCGTAGAAAATTGTTTTCTTTTTTGGCGTAACTAGTAATTCATACTCGTTGCGCATGTTGCAAAAAGTTCACTTGTCTATACCAAAATTTTCATCACTTATTATATTCACCGAATCGCAATAAAGTCATATAGTAGTTAAGGTATTATAATAAACATTTATAAATAATTAAAGTTCTAATCAAATATAACATTACATAACATAACTGCATTACAACCATTGCAATAATTATAGAAATAAATTTCTATCTAACATTTTTGAAACATTGTTTGAAAATGTGATTTAAAAATAAATCTAAAACAAGACGATTCCAGCATGGAAACTGTAAACCAATACTTGACAATCCCATAAAACGACAGCGTGTTGTATGGCGTTTAAGTTAAATTAAAAACCTTTCATTGAAAAAAAACTTCATTTTAAGAAAAGGTTCTTAATTCTTAACTTGAAGCTTAATTTTTCTAACTGAACAAATACTATCTCAAAAATAAGTTTCTAATTTTGTATTTGTCCAAGAGAAATTAAATTAATTCAAGCTTTCACTTTTGCTTTCTTCTTACTGAAAACCTCTTTTCACAAATGACGAAATACTTTTTTTTAATTCTCATAGAAAACGAGGTCATATTATTATCGTCAATCAAGTTTTCTTATGTTAGTTTTGGCCATGGAGTAGGAGGAAAGTACCTTCTGAGTCAATTTTTACAAGTGTGAGGCCGGGCGAAAGCGGAGTCTAAACCAGTGGTTCTACTTGCTGGAGTGTTTTTTGTAATTGGCCAATCAGAGTGGTACTTCGATAGCTAGTGCATTTCTTCACCAAACTAGATTATAATTTCACACACAGCGTTATAAATTCTTAATAGAAAATTTTGTTTTAGAAACTATACTCAAAGTGCATAGTTTCAAAAAATCTATCAGGCTTTAGCAGTCAAGGTTTAGGTACGGGGAAGTAAGTTGGAGTTGTGGCACTTTCTGTAGAATCCAACCTTATGTTTCTTAGGTCTTTAATTAGGTCTAGGTTTATTTTGATGTTTTGTTTTCGTTTTGTATCACTAACCTACCGAGTCAAACGATAACACATTGAAGCATGTTTATAATGGGAGCACGCCATAATCTAGGCTGAATAATCTAGGCAACAATAATCTAGGCAACAAAAATCTAAGCAAACAAAATATCTAGGCAACAATAATCTAGCCAACTAATATCTAGGCAAGAGAATAATTATCTAGGCATCATAAACTAGCAGGAACTTTTACACTTTCCTTGTAGGTTTAAGGTTAGATTTTGAAAAATTGGTGATTTTGCTCGCGTTGGCAAGCGGAAACAGCCGTTTTAACTCATTTCAGTTACTGCGTTTTGAACTTTGACCTATTTTGTAACTATTTCACCGAAACGTCTTACTTAAACTCATTTTTAGTAGTTTTATTAATATAACGCTTTATCATAGTTTCCTAGATTTTTATGCTGCCTAGATAGATGTCTTTTCTAAATATTATTTGCCTAGATTATTGTTGCCTAGATTTTTATTCTGCCTAGATTTTCTATTTGCTTAGATTCTTGTTGCCTAGAGAAATACTGCCTAGATTTTTTTGCCTAGATTATTCAGTCTAAATTATGGCATGGTACCGTTTATAACATCGTATGTGGCACTCTTTGCAACAGAAGAAACGTGTCTCGAAAGAGGAGTATTCTTTGTTATTACTTGTCGTTTTATTGCAGTGTTCGGCTCCCGTGGAAATAAAACAACCAAAATCGAATGACTTAATCGAATTATTTGATGTCGTTTATTATCACACACTTCTAACTTCTTCACACTTCACTTCACACCCTATTCATGAAATGTCGTTTTTTACGGCCGCACGTTTGGATAAACTGGTTAGCTGTGCTCGCTTAACGAAACGATTCTACGCGCGTCGATCTAAATCCCCAAAGAAAATTGGCGATTACCCTTTGTGATAACCCGCAAAAGTGTAAATTTTATTAAATTCTTGAATGCCTAATTGTCTTTGCTTAACTACTCGTTAACACTGCGTAAGGATCTCGGGTCCTTAACACGACGTCTTCCCATATTAATTAATAATTAAGGAGTCGACTTTTTTTAAAAATGCTAGGGAATTAGGTCATGTTTTTAAGTTCCAAAGTTAGATGAATTAGGTTTTTGAAAGGTTGATTTTACAGCCAACTAAATATTGTTTATTAAAAAAACTTTCTCATACCTATCCGTGATGAGATAGTAAGTATTGAGTCTTAAAAATAACAATAAAGAGTAAAACAAACAAGCTAACTGGATCCAACCTCCCTAATACGCGTCTTCTATATACAGTGAGTTTCATAAGTAGCGTTAGTACAAAATCGCTAGAAGTTGCGCCAAGGAAATCTAGTAGTAATATTCATATTGAGAGTGAACGCATATTTTGAACATTGCTTTTGAAACGCTTGGTACCTGAACGAAGACGTGAAAATGTCTTTAGGTGAATATTTTCGTGCTTGAAAGATTCTGTTCTTCTTGTGAGATGCCAAGGCAAATGGCATGTCACGTCAAGCGTCAAAAAAAGTCCCTCCTTGTCCACAGATTAGTTGTTTGCTATTTTATGACATGATTGCGTGTTAAAAAAACATCCATAAGCTACTTGTGCGTATCTTGTTCCATGAGATGGGTCACGTAACTACATTTTGGGTGGTTTGAGACGTGGAGTGCGATTGTAAATTTTACTAATTTACTACAATTACTTTATATAAAACGCAGTGGTGGTTGGTAACGGTTGATGGTGAGTCGTCATGTAAATATTTATCCAACTTGGTTTTCTGGTGATTTACAACAGGATGCACTGCGGCCAAATTCTTAGAAAAAAAAGAAGCTATAAACCCAAAAATCGCGGGTTCAAATCTTATCACTTTTGTTTTTTAACATTTTTTTTACAATTTACTTTTTATTGTACTTCAAGACCATAGTTTGAATAATTCAGCCTAATTGGCTAGTTGTGATTTCAATTAATGAAGATTAACAGTTAACGGTAATTAACTTTTGGAAATTGAGTTTTACATGTTAATAGGGGTTAACATAAATTAACTTTTGAGAATCGCGACTCACATGACACATACTACATTTACTATCTGAATGTCTCGCGACTGTAAGTCCCCTTTACGTTACAGCTCCTTTTGAGAGTTGGGAGTTTTTGGTTACAATTATCGTACAATTTCAAAAAAAAGTGCTCAATCTTCAATTTGCTTTGAACTAAAACATTTGTTTTGTTTCTTTTCTAACTTTTTGTTTCCAAATCATTGGTGAGCGTGTCCTTAAGCCCCATATACACTGTCTCCTGCATCTGCATCTGATCAATCAACTGTCACTATCTTCACGCTCAAGTACAATTTTCCGTGAGCCATACAATAGACACATTTAATTAGTAAGATGCATTTGGTAAATTGGGACATAGTGTGGTTGAGGAGAACCAATCGGAATGAAGTTGTACCCCAGAAATTCCTTTTCCAAACACGCAGGAGTCAAGGCGCTGTTCCCAAAAAATCACCAATCAAAGAAGGTGATTATAATAAGGGTGCGTGTCATCCTTGATGGCACATACTCCAAACAAATAAAGGGCCTTAAGTGTCCTCTGAGGAGATTGGCATTTTTGCAGACTTGATTTACGTTTAAATTTAACACCATATAACATGATTTTTATAGAACGCTGCAGGAAAAAACTAACTTCTCTAGTTTTTGCAACAAAAGCAACCAATCTCCGTCGATGTTCAGAAAATAAAGCAAACTGCATATGTAAAACCAAATAGCCTTTCATAAGGTAGTGCTATCCTGTATTTTTCATTGTTATTCAAAAGAGTGAGTTTTAAACCGTTTGTGGTTAAAATTTTAAAATTCAGTGTAAAGAATTCTTATTTTTCTTTCTAACGTTCTGGATCCCATTTAAATAATTTTTTTAATGTTTTGTTTAAAAACTGATGATTTATTTTTTTATTATAGTATCTCATTTTTAAATTTATACATTCATAAGACGCTATAGTCCATAATAAAGTAAAGGAAGGTTTCGGAGCCTTTTAGAAATAAATTGTTATGGATCTAACGATAGATTTCAATAAAGATTAGAGTATTAGACTGAGCCACAGCACTGTTACGATTATGGCTATGAACAGCATTTGTTTACAATACTCTTCATACAACTGATTTTGGATCTCTATGTATTGAAAGGCTGAGTACAGAAACCTCATTTTGTCTCCTTTACTTCAACAAATCTACTAATCAATCATTTTATTGATATATGGCCAACCCAGATCAACATGTTAACATTTTTGTGTTAGAAGAATACAAGAGTATTATCAATAATAAGTTCTTACAATAAGTAAGAATTATCAGTTAGATTAATAGCTGAACACAGCATAAGTCCGCTTAAGTAGTATTAAAATTAATTGAGAAGATGGTTAAAATACAGAAACAATGAGGTCACATTATGATGGTAGTAATAATCAGGGTAATGGTTACAGCTTGTATTTGCTCACAACAGTTAGTACACAAATTGATGATGGGAGCAGGGCTTGGGAAGCAGAGTCCAAAGCAAATGCACTAATGCCCTTGCAGAGTCGCAGGAACTGTTTGGCTTTGTTAGAGCCGCGTCCTGTGCAATGACTCTCAAAAGGGCGGCAAGAGCATGAGGAAATTACATCAAGAGCACACTGCTTTGGAAGGTTACGAGCTGGAGTATCGGCCCACGGCATTGGATATGAAGACGTGGTACTTCCTGTACGTGTCGTGATCCAGGCAGGTTGTAGTTAGGGAGTCAATTAATTGGTCGAAAGCTGTTGTTGTAGGAGGAAATGAGAGACCGGTTGTAAGATTTGCTCTTTCTTGATCGCTTGAGGGATTTACTTCAACAAACGGGTTTCCATTTAACGAAGCGTTAATTTAAGGGATCCTGAGTTGGCGGTGGTGGCCTAGTGGTTGGAGCCTCAATGTCTCTCCACTAGCCATCATAAGAACGGGTGTTCAAATCCCCCGATCAGTCACAAAAAAAGTCTTTTCTGTTGGTTTTCCACTTAAAGGAATTGCTTTGCCTCTGATCTTGTGTATGCCCGTATCTCCGTGAACTAGGCGTACACAGACAGAGGATATGGAAATTACCTGATAAGGTTTCCGAACAGTGTTAAGGGTATCCTAAAGACTGCCCTCATTTGCATAGTGTCATCAACATCTATGCTAATGAGCTCCTAATCCTTTCCATATCCCAACCCTTCCCTTCATGTTGATCATCCGCTTTGCGGGAATGTCAAATAACGCTCCTTTTCCATTTAAGGGATCATAAATTGAGCATTATTTTTATTAACGTCCCCTAGGGGGCCTCTCGACAATTCAATACAACAATATTATACTCGCATGTTGCCTCAACCTATTTGAATTAACCGAAATTTGATTTTATAATATAATGAAATTAATTTTAATTTTAATTTCAATAATTTGCTTCCAATAATGTTTTACAACACTAAAATCTCAACCTAATCTGTTTCAAGTAAATATTCAGAATAAAGGATTTTTACGCCGTTTACAAACTTTTTCGAATGTATTCCACCACGAACCAACAACTTCAGTTAAATTTTGACATAGGGTGACGTTTTGTACTAACTTGAATTAACCTGAATTGTAGCTAACAAACTAATTATAAGTTTAGAATAAAATTAAACAATTCCAAACTTGGTTTTCTTTATTTTGTTTAATATAACGCGCTGTTTGACCCTCTTGTACTGGTTTAAAAAATCTTTTATTTTCCAATTTACAAAATTTGTACCAGTTGTAGAATGTAGAAAGTACGGCGTTTGAGAATGAAATTTCCATTTTCCCGGCAACAACGCTGACGTCAAATAGAGATCATAGACCCGGAAGGAGAAAAAATGAGCATCACCGGCCTTGAAAATTCCTTTGGTGAAATTTCAGGAGAAAGATCGAGAACGGATCCAGGGAAACAAAAAGTTTCGGTGATGAACTTTCTCCTCCAGTTTCACATAGTCTTTTAAAATTGGCCTCAACCTCTATCCGCCACGGCAGCCGCGGACCCCGTACCGATGGTTGCAAATGCACACATCGTTTTGTACACCAGGTAAAACTACCGTTAAAGTCTATGCACAAACACACCATGTTCTAAAAAAATATTTTAGAAATCTAAAAATTGAAAGCGACTTGTAAAAAGTTAGATTGATTGGTTACCTGTGAGACATTTTGTTTTACTTAATTTTATGCGTTCGAATTGAAACGCACGCACCCACGTACGCACGGCCCGTTTGTCTTCCCAAAGGGTCGGAGACCCTTAACTTTTTAACAAACTTAACAAATTTTGAGGGCCCTTGGATGCCTCTGTGGAAGGCATCCAAGGGAAGGCATCATCGTCTTGTTTTGACTTGATTGTCCTAAATTATCGTATTTATTCTTAAAATTTTTAAAAGAGACTTGGTACTTTATTGAGAAAAATCTGTTTAAAAAGTACCAAAAACTTTATTATTAGACGTTCAAACCAATCTCGATTACGCAACGAGTGACGCTCGAGTGACGAACCGCAACCGAAGGCCAGCCTGGAAGAAGTACCGAGCCTTTCATAAAGTAGTAAGTACCGTCACGAATTTAATTGCATCGTATATTGTGCTCAAAGTCATTATATATGACACAATACTACAAAATGAAGTCAAGAAAGGTTTTTAAGGAAATTTTTTGGAAATTAATTGTTATGGATTGAACGGTAGATTTCAATAAACATAGGAATGAGCTACTGCATTGTTACGATTAAGTTGGTCGAAGCTATGAATAGCATTTGTTTTCAATGTACTTTCTTAGATATATGTAGCCGCAACAGTCTAGTGGTTAGTGCATTACACTCTCCACACTGCACTCGTGGGTTCGAATCCCACGGCCGCCTCCGTCCTCATGTGTGTGGTTTTCCCACTGGATTTTTGCACAAACCTCGGCCCGAATTGGCGTGAGGACATTGACAATTCAATACCACATAGTCCACCTCCTGTGTTACGCAAATCTATTTAAGTTAACCTAACGAAATCCAATAGTATAATTTATGAAATAACTTTAGTTTCAAATAGGTTAATAAGCAGGTTTATTAATTAGGTTTACGTTGGTTTTTCAACGTAATTATGAAATTCGCGCCAAACTTTGGTCACG
>JAQFYP010004138.1:0-10044 GCA_034694865.1 Bilobella braunerae
TTGACATCAGCTTCAATCCCCACCACCTTGGTAAGAAGCTCGGCTTGAACTGTTTGCAACTGTGAAATTGCCGAAAGAATCAGTGCATTAGTGTCCGTAACTTGAAAGACACTGTTTGAGTTTGAAGTGTTGCCAGTGTCCGCAACTGTCCCTAATAATAAAAACATTGCTTAGTGTACTGCTTAGTTAAATAGTACTTATTAGTGCTTAGTTAGACAATAAAAATTGTACCAAATAACTCACCTTCAACGTCGTCTTGTTCAGAGTTTTCACGAGAATCAATCAGCTGCAAACCACTCGGCTCGGAACGGGTTGTTGCTGGAGTCAAAACATGAAAAGCTGTAACTGGTTCGTCTGGTTCACTTCTGTTTGAAGAAGTTTCGCTATCAGAAGAATCTTCTCGTAAATCCAAATTGCGAATTGCTTTAGTTTTGCGTCTCTTGGGTAACGGCGTACTTGGCTCACTTTCTAAGTTGGAATGTGGGTCACGTTCCTTTCTGGCAACTTTGTCACGTGCCTTCACTAAAGTGTCTGGAAATCAAAGTTAGCGTAATTAGATTTAGACAACTAACTAATTCAGCGAGCAGCAGTAAAAGTGTCAAGATAATTAACGAACCGCAAAGTCTAATTATCTTGATTGGAAACAAGGGCCAACTTGACTCTGGTGCAGAATTAGGGTCATCCTTCAGGCGTAAATGAGCAGTTGATAACTTCCTGTTTAATCCAGCTGGCCAGGCGCACTTTTTTCCAATAATCCAGGATGCTGGAACGTAATCAATTAACTTCTCTTTATAGAAGTCAACGATTGCAAATTGTGGAGCCATAGTAAAACAATTATCAAGACACAAAAGTATAAGGCATGTGCCTTGATTTGGCGGTTGTAAAAGGAACAATATGAGTGCAATTAAAACAGAATTATTGCGTAAGCAGGAATTCAAGTATTAAACTGATGTAATTATGAGTGTGAGAATTTGAGATGAGAATAATGTGATTTAAGTTCAATAATTATGCTATAATTTTAAAGCGAGTTTTGAAAATGTTGGCATGCCGCCAAAATAATCACAAAATGATTACGTAATATTTTTTACGTAATTTTATCAATTTTAAAATAATGACATTTTCACGTAATTTTTTGGTCATCATCTGTAAATTACACGAAAGTTATGTAATAATTATTATTTGACACGAGATCGCGTTTGCTGGGATCATTCTTACCTGAGACAAAACAAAATTTAGCCTATTCCAACGGCATGAGCATGATACACTCTAACAAACACAGTTCTTCGATGTGACAAGAAACATGACCAGAAAAAAAATGTATGTTCACATCGTACATGCAATTTTTTTTTGTTTTGCTAGAAACCTAAAATGAGTATTTGTATTTTCTTAATGTCCTCAGCCACAATTGTATTCTTATTTTTCTATTTCACTGTATATTCAGACTTTAATCCTGTTTTAATACCTTTGAATTTTTTTTATTTTGGCAGTGCACACATACGTGTTTGCTCATGCATATGTTTTCACATGTGTTTGTGTTCCTTAATTGTAACAGTAAATGCAACCATTTGTTTCCTTATGATTTAACCGTACATGCTTGTTTTCACTTTTATGTCTATCTATGTATACGCATTTGTATTCTTATGTTTTCGTCTCACACATATGCTTGTACGCGCTTCTCCTAATTGTATATTACATTATTTCCGTTCTTGTGCTTAACGGTACTTAGATTTTTTCTAAACAATAATCTAGAAATAAATCACATAAACAAAATTTATTCCCCATTTGCCTTCGTCCAACAAACAAAACCTTAACAATTGACTTCAATATGGTTCTAAATATGCTTCAACACGTCATTTAATTATTGTGTTAAACTTTTCATTTTAATTATATGATTTGAATTTGAGATTTTAGCTAGTAGAATTAAATATTAAAAATTTAAATAGAATCGCAAAATATCATAGAAAAGTGAAAGAAATAGGGCATGCTTCAACTCCTATACGTTGCAATTTTACCAATTTCATTTAAATTGAATTAGCATCAATTTAAATTGGAGCACGGAGTAATTTTTTAAGCGGTTTTTTCATCGAAATAAAAATGGGGGACAAAAAACATAGAACAATTTTTCTAATTTCATTTTTTATTGCAATTTTGTGCTGTAATCAACTTCTATTAATTTTTAAAAGTGGTTCAATATGTTCAAGTCGCATTTGGTTTGTGTGGTGGTTATTGCAGCATTCCTCATTTTGCATGAAACAAAAGGATCCAGTTTGGTAATGCCGATTCCAGACTGCGAGGAGTGTCCTGCCCTCTGTGAGCATGAAAGCAAGAAAATGGACCAATGCGCCGAATCAGGAGGAGGAGCTTTACATGAATGCGGATGCTCCTCCCTCTACGACTTTGCATGCTGGCACGATGAGGAAGGAAACAGACTATGTCCTTAACATATGTACCAAGAATATGAACAAACATATGTGCAAAACTAAACAAATGTTTAACTAAGAAGCGTAGTTAAGCGTAGCGTTTTTAGTTGATTTTCTTGTTACTCACTAGGTTGAATTCGAACTAATAAAAAAACAAAAACAAATTGTGTTATTTTACTTTCTCCTCATTTATTATTTCATATAATCTTCATTGGCGTTTTTACAGAGCTGACACTCAACAATTTCAATTTTCATTTGAACTTACTTTTAAACATATCTCTATTCGTCAAAGACGAATATAATATGAACCAAAAATTTTAAAAAATGTTAAAACTTATTAAGATATGTTATCTTATGTTAAAACATATTAACATATGTTAACTTATGTTTTAAGCTCCATTTAGGAAGTCAAGTTAATCGCCTTTTAATTGACAAAAGCAATTTTACCCTCACCACAGCGTGGGTTAGACTCAGATATTATAATAGACGTGGTTGCATTATCATGCATAAGTGCAACTAAACCAAACTGCAGCTAGAGTATTTTGTTCTAATTTGGTTTAGTTTAATGAAAATCAATTTAAATTAGAGCAAGAAATCAATTTGTGGGCGGTTTTGTGTGGAATAAAAAGGCGAAGACGGAAGCCTAAGCAGCAAACTGTTGAAAATTTCTTCACATATTTCAGATTCTGTAAAATTTTGTGTACAGAACATTGCTGTAGAATGTTGAAAGTGCAATTTGTCCTACTAGCGTGCGTCGCAGCATTTCTGATTCTGCAACAAGCAGAGGGCTCTCAGTTGTTGATGCTGATTCCCGATTGCGCGGATTGCAGTGCTGCCTGCGAGAGAGATAGCAAGAAAATGGACCAATGTGAAGAGTCCTCATCAGGTCTCCACGAGTGCGGATGCTCCTCAACTTACGACTTTTCGTGTTGGGAAGACAAAGATGGAAGAACAATCTGCCCATAGGCTACATATGTAAAAACATATGTTAGAATCTGTTACATTTGAAAATTAATGCGGTTTAGTCAAATTTTAACGAAAAAAATACTCTAACTACTACAAGTCGGCTGAACTAGAAGTTACAAATTGTGCAATAAAAATTTATTAATCTGAGTTTTCTTCAAAACTTATTTGCCTTCTGAAAAATATAACTTTACGATTACTAAAACCCGAACACCAAAAATTAGCATAACATTGCTTATTTTACTGCGCTAAGAACTGGTTCATACAAACAATTTAAACGAGTAGTAAGCAACTTAATTGTTTACTTTGGCAATTCGTTCTCATAAAAATTTCTGAAAACGTCGGTTTCACGTAGTGGAATGTTTCAAAATGTTTCGTTTCTAGTTATTAGTGATTAGGTATACGAATACGAAAGTATATGTTTTATTTCTATCAGATTCAACTATTTTAAATTCAATTTTATTAATTGGGATTACCAATAAGTATAATTGACTGCTATATTCCGCATGTCAATATGTAACATTCGTTGAAAATATTTCATTGGCTGATGATTTTTGCACTAGAAAAATTGTTTTTCGCACAAACTCGTTTCCGTGTAGTTACGGCATTCAATAATGTGGAAAATTTCGATTGCTGCAGAATCCTTAACATTTGGTTGTTCCGCTTTTTGAAAAAGTTATCGTAAATTCGTAATATGAGTTTTGACAGAAAACAATGTCCGTAAGAAGCTCTCCGTTTCCAAGATTTCAAACTTTGCATAAATACTTGTATTTGTGAATTTCCACCGTACTTCTGTAAAGTTCACCTGCTTCATGTACATTTGTGGCTTTATTTTATGTTTAACATGTTTAAGTGTGTATGAGTTATGTTTAATTTTTGTTTAATTTTTATGGTGGTGTTGAATTATAGAAGCATTTTCATTGTAAATTTGAATATAATAAAACAAGTTAACTTAAAATTAACACCGCATGAGAACTAAATTAAAAAAAATAATGTGACTACGTTTAACTGGTCATAAGTTAAAGTTTTTCATTAAGTATTATGAGTTGCAATTTAACTGAACAATTTCTCCAAATTGTAAAATTATATTTTGCCGTTATCACATAAGGACTTATACGTTCAAGTAATTAGAAAAATTGGATAGTAAGCCTAAATTTTAAAATCAATTAGCATCAATTTAAATTTAACATAAGCGGTGTGAAACTGTGCTCCTATTACATCGGAATATATGATGAAGTTATGTTGTAATATAGTAATTGATGAAGTCAATTGAAATGAATGCTTAATCACAGTAAATTCATCTACTTTAAACACAATTTGGACTAAACGAGTTTTTGGGATGACTTAATTATGCTGTATGCACTGTCGTGAGAACGCAAGTGCTCATGATTAACTAGGCCAAACTACAACTGAGCAATTTGTATGTATCATACAAATAAAAACTTCAGAATTTTCCAAGTAACACCGTTTCAGAAAAGTTATGCTGTTTATTAAATTCCTAAATTTGTCACCTTGCATTATTGGTTTTAGTTTGCCATTAACAACTTTTGCACAATTTTACAAGTCACACTTTTCTCCATTTCCTTTTTGTTAATAAAAACATAAAGCACATTGTACTCGGGTTCTAAACGAATTTGGTTTATATTAAATTAGAGCCAGTTTAAATTGGCTTCAATTTAAATTGAAGCAGAAATTTAATTGATGGGTAAGTTTAGTCTTGAAATAAAAGCGTGTAGCAGAAGCACCAAATTGCTCAATATTTCTAACCATATTACAACAGCGTTCACAACATATTTGTACAACAATTTCTAATATTTG
This sequence comes from Bilobella braunerae, assembly GCA_034694865.1. NCBI lineage: Eukaryota > Metazoa > Arthropoda > Collembola > Poduromorpha > Neanuridae > Bilobella > Bilobella braunerae. The sequence continues at coordinate 5,202 of JAQFYP010004138.1, forward strand.
TAAAAGTTGAAATATACAATGCTGAAAGTACAGTTTCTTCTTTTAGCGTGCGCCGCGACGTTTCTAATTCTGCAACATGCAGAGGGTTCTCAGATGCTGATTCTGATTCGAGATTGCTCGGCTTGCAGCGACCACTGTGAGGACCAGAGTATGAAAATGGACTATTGCAAAGTGTCTTCCTCTGATTTCTACGAATGCGGATGCTCTTCAACATTCAACTATGATTGTTGGCAGGACGACAGTGGATACACAATCTGCCCTTAAGCAACATATGTTACAACATGTGCACTTGAGCGTGTATCAAAATGAAGAGCATGATACGCTATGTGCTGTATACTTTTCAAATTCAAATTCTATGTCATTACCTTCCTTTGAATTAAAAATAATGAAATTGAGAAAGCGAATTTACTAGTTCAATTCTGTAGTTGTAGCATTTTTAAAAGGAATATTAAACAAATTTTATTGGAATAATTTTTACGCTTTAGAAAAATTTCCTATAGAAATGGCCATGCGTCAACAGATATTCTAATATGATATGCAAGGAAGTGAAGTTGGAATTTGTAATGAGGCTGTGACCACAATTTACACAAAATGTTCTAAGACAACTTAATTAGGCTGGAAGGGTTATTGTGTAAAAGAATGCGAACTTATGTTCAGTTAGGCCAAACTCGATTAATTTTAAATTGGAGTAGAAATATAATTAGTGTGCAATTTTTGAGAGATATAAATGCATAAACAAGTGATTTTCAAAATTGTGAGCCCTTTTATTTCTATATAAATTGGTAACTTATGTGTACAACAAATTTGAGCTACATTTACACAAAACATACATTATAACATTAGTAAAAAAAAAAAGTTTCGGGACAATTTTTTTTACACTAGCAGTACCTCTTCCCTCATCGTTGCTGTGTGAATTTAACATTATATCATTTCAATAAAAAGTTTTATGTTTCTGTTAAAAAATTTGACCAAATTTGAAATATATTCCAAAAATTTACTGAATAGTATAAATTAAGGTTACATCTTTTGAAAAATACTGCGTTTTCGTGAGTAATTTTTACGTGTCATGACGTCGAATTCTAATGCGGTCAACATTGCAATGTGCTTAGATCTTACTCTTCCTTCCTTTTGCCATTTCTGATTGGTTGATTTCTGGAAAACTAGTTTCTGCGGAAACTCGTTTCGATTAATAATTACGACAGTGATTGGTGAGTAAATTTCGATTCTTGCATAAGCCTCAACATTTACTCATCACGAACCTCAACATTCATTCTTATCTCTAGAAAGCTTTGACATAAGTTTTTAGATTTTAACAAACAATTTGACAGAAATTGTTGGGATTTATAGCATTTTTATTATTGCAAGATGGCAACCACATCACCTCCGTTGCCAACATTCCGGATAATTCCAGACACTTCTGTCATTATGGACCTTCTACTTGATAGACTTCCCAAATCTGGAAATGTAAGTTCTTGAAAAGCCAAACAAGCCTTTCGCAAGACGATATGACCCTTACGGTATTTAAGGTTTTATTTTTTTTTAGCAATTGCACACTGATTTTTAAGACATAATACAGATATTAGTAGCAAAACCCAACTTAAACTAGACCTCAAGAACCTAAACTTAATTTTATTAATTGTAAAAAACTGTTTAAAACGGCTACAGACATGTGACCCCTTATGGATAATCTCATCTTGCATCTAGCTTGTTTGGCAATTATTTACCATCTGAATGACTTAAAAATTTTAGTTAGTTAGAGTTTGTTTTTGTTTTTGTGCTGGATTTTGCCCCCGAAATCTCTATTTCTGTCTGTGTAGGTATATTCTTACGCACGCTACAATGTGTTAAACTAATAGTAAAAATACGGTTTTTTATAGCTCTATAACATGGCTCTGTTCCACTCGAAATTTGGAAAAGAGATGAGCTTCTACTGCTTAGATCCGAGACAAGAGAAGAGAGCCAATAAGAAGGAAAATGAGATCAACGGAACTTTAGACAACAAAATCGGAAGCGACTCTTGGATAATTGCAACTTTCCAAAGAAAAGTAAGTCAAAATCATTTTAAAAAGATGCTTAATTTTTGTTAAAAAAATTGTTGGAAACTTATTAGAAAATTATTTTTATGCAAACAATTTTTGTATTAAAGGTATAAAATTCCGACATTCCTTCAGCTAATTCTAAGTTCAATCGTAACCTTCACCAAAACCCTTGACATAAATTTCCTCACACTTCTGAACACTTTTAGAAACACGAGGTTTAACGTTGCAAAAAAGCAAAGCAATTTTATCTGGTCTTACAATTAAACTCTTTTTATTCTTTACATATTACTCCTCTCATATTATCCCGTCATGAAATACACTACTGTTTATTCTTTAGACTACAATGACCATTCACTACTACTCACTGTCAACTATTCACTACATACTACTCACTATCAGGTGCTAAATTCTACTACTCACAATTTAGTATCTAAAGGCGCTACACAACTTTTCTGTCCAAAATGTACTAATTTACAGCGTAGTCCGTAAACTGCTGACCATATATCTAATTCAGAACTCACTACTCACCACCTAGTATTTAAAATCTAATGCACTATCTATGTTTCAAGCTACGACTCACTATCTGGTATATCCCCGATTCACTGCAGCTATAAAAAAAACATACTAGTCGTCTCTACTCCAATAAACCTACTCACAACTCTCTGAGTGTACTAACCTCCTACTAACTTATGTAGTACTCAAATATACAGTTTATATTTATACATTTATATATATATATATAAATGTATTCTACTCATAGCAAATACTACTCTTAATATGCAATTGATCTTATTGAAAATTGCACCACTTGCAACCTAGTGTTAAGGTGAACCCAAAACTGTTTCTAATTGGATGTTGCTATTGTTGAGGATAACTTTCAGGAAATCAGCGTGTCTGCTCCCAAGGATCCGTTCCGCCGACTATCTGCAACAACTCTACAGAATGTGTTACTATCCGGAACGGTTATCGACTGGAAACGGAGCTACGTCTTCATGGCACTGGAACTGGCAATATCCCAAGTGTTCTTCGAACTCAGTGCTCGCATCAACGAGAACATCACCCAAGTTTTCCCAGACAACTTCTTCTACATGGACCTCGACACCGTTGAGAGCACCGAAGTGGAATCGCTGCTCAGCGAAATGCGCTGCAAAAAGGACCTGAAAGACGCTGAAGTCAAATCGCTCCACTCGATTTCGGGCATTGAGTTCCTCACTAAGCACTGGCGTTACGCTAGCGCCGAAACACCCCTCCACGTGGGCCAAGTGCTCAAGAACAGCCCCTCGGCGGGGGTCCTGGTGGACGACGAGATTGTGAGCGGAATCTTGCTTAACGCCAACGGTTTGTTAGGGATGCTGAGCACCGTGCCGGAGTACAAGAGGCGTAAATTGGGGACATTGGCTATGAAAAGTCTCATTGTTACCCTAGGGAAGTCGGGGTACGTACCCTGCTCCACGGCGCATAAGGCAAACGCGGCGTCAACGGCCCTGCACGAGTCAGTTGGGTTCAAGGTGTCGCACGGCGTGGAGGCGATTGCGTATCTGGTCGATGAGGAACATTAATTTTTGCAGTGAGTTTTTTTTTATAACGATTTATCTAGATTTATTTATGAATATATCTTTAGCAAACCATTTATTATAAAAAAAGAGAAACCGATATCTAGAATCTTGGATTTGCTTATGAAAATAATATGTTTGTAAAATGTTTCAGAAAAACTATCGTAAATCTTGTTATTTTTTCTTTTGCTTTACTTTTTATCTAAGAAATATATTGGTTGGTTTTACACCCATGTTGAATCATTTTGGAATAGGACAGAAAGAAATAAAGATAGTAATGCTATGTTGCAGCAGATAGTAAAAATATGGGAAAACATGGATAATCACTGGCGATAGTTTTTCTACTGTCTACTAACAAAAATTCTTGAGAGGTTTCTGCTACGGAATCCTTGTCCGCTGCCGGAGGAACAGAGGACTGGAGGTGGTGTTCGATCCCACAATCTCTCTGTACCGGGGAGATGCTCTACCATTTGAGCTACTCCGTCCATAAACATTTCCTACCTTCTAATGCCTATTAGCATGTACGAGTCTTCTCTTCTATATCTGCCATAAAATCAATTTGAGGTCGAGTATGTAATAATTTTGCAGGGGGCTTTTTAATCGAGACATAAAAGCAGGACTATAATTAAATCAATTAACTTCTAATAGATAGGCTATTTAAAACACATTTAAAACAAAAAATACTTTATTTTATGAAAATGAATTTTTTTCAAGCCGCACGTCCACTTTTATTTTTGCAACTTACACAGCCAACCCGATTTTTTTCCATTTCTGAACTTGCTAGTTAATCTTTTCTTAAATACATCTAATATATAATATCACCAAAATATGGCCCACATCTTTTGCCATCAAGATTTTAGGCAAATTGTTGTGTGCAATTGCTCTTAAAGTCATTTCTCAAAATTAAATTATAAACCTTATTGCTTCAACTTATAAGCTTACATTAGTTTTCCCATTCTGATTTTATGTATCTATGCTATAAAATTATTCGTAACAAAATTACTCCGCTAGATAGATATAAATTGCATTGGAGCTAAAGCTATGCAGTGGAATTTGGTCTAACATGGATCTGACAAATACACGGCTTTTATTGTTGTAATTTTAGTTTAATGTTCTAATCAAGGTTTTTCGTATTATACAGGTTCGGCCAAAGCGCTGTTTATTTTTTAAGACACGGAAAAAATAATTTATGGAAAGGAAGAAGTTTGTAAATAAACGTTTTCAAACTCTGTAAAAAAAAGTCTGCGAGTT